>JAMZAV010009358.1:0-25995 GCA_024449915.1 Sweltsa coloradensis | reverse complement strand
GGGAGCCAGTGGAGATCACACCGAGAAGGAGATAGAGTGACGGGTCCGAGTGGGTTTTGGAAGCGGTACTACCCGTGAGAGGTAAGTCTAAGCGGTGAAGACTCAAGACCTACATGAAGAAGCGTTGGGAGCTGTCAAGAGGAAGAGTTGATAAGGCCACCCCAGAGGGTCCAGCGTCCACAGAGGGAGGCGGCCCAAACCAAAAAGGGCAGCCCGTTCTTTAGATCGCCACCACAGTCCTAGGTAAAAGTAAGTCAGGGTTCACATTAAAGGTAACAAAGAGAGTAATTGGGGAACCCCAACACGTCAATCAGGCAAGGGCATGCACAGCTTAACCCTCTTTTCGAATGGGAAATGGGTGTTTTTTAATACAGTCCCCCTTTCTTTAAATTTAAAAAGCTGTAGTTAGTACTGTTCTTTACCCCGCATCCTCTAGAACCCTCATCAACCCAAGGTCCCGGTCGATCCTATGAGTTCAGGCCCTAGGTTGATTAGCCCAGTGGGGGAAGGTCGCTACGCCCTAGTACAGCCTCCCAGGTGGAGTAACGCCAACCCAAAAGGGCCTAGGCCCTCATAGTTACAATATTTCCCTAGCATAATTCGGAAGGGAAAATCGGGTTTGAAGTTAATTTAATCTTTTAACTGATGACTCGGAAAGAAGATTTACGGGTTCTCAGTCCCCCACTCTCTTAAAAATGAGTACTGGGCAGGTAGGCAGTACGGGTACAGATTGGAGTAATACTTACCACCTAAACCCTGGTCAATAACTTTATCATAAAAAGATAGGTAAAAAAGATCTACCCTTTTTGGCTTGTTAGAAAAACAGAAGGCCTAGGCCTATAGAGTTTGAGCAAAAAGGAATTTCCTCACATTTTAAAAAAAGTAACGTTCCATGGAACAAAAAAGTGGGTTTAGTTAAAGCACGGCTCGCTAATCAACGGCCCAAAACGAGCGTTTCCTAGTATATTAAAAAGAACATGAAAATTTTTATTGGGCCTAGAGACAATTATTTTTTTTTAGGGGGTCTGATGTTTCGTAATTGGACTGGCTAAAAAAAGAAAAAACATTATATCCCCGGATAATTATTTACGTAGACCTAGGCCTAAATTGCTAAAAATTTAATTACTCCACTAATTTTCTCAAGTGCCTTTTTTAAAAAAAAAATTTGACCCACGTTTCTTTAGAGGCTTACCAACTAATAAGGGATGAAAAGCAATGGTAAAATTTTGACTGGAGTCTTCACAAGGGGTATGACCGTAAATTTCTTTCATATGACAACAGCTGTATCAACAAAGCCTGAAATAATAGGCCAAATAAAAAATTAAAAATTACAATTTTTTTAGGGGATCGATCTGATCAAAAAGCACTAGGCCTACTCCTCAATGCAATTTTGGTGGTAACGTTTGTTTGGTTTAGCAGTACGGGTTTGGTATAACCCTTTAAAAAGTGGGGGGAAAGCTAAAAAAAAAAAAAAAATAATAAAATAATAATTATAAAAAAATAAAAATAATAATGATAATAATAATAATAATAATAATAATAATAAAATAATAATAATAAACAAAATAATAATAATAAAATAAAATAATAAAATATAATAATAATAATAATAATAATAATAATAATAATAATAATAATAATAATAATAAAATAAATAAATTCGTATTGAGTCTCCCCACTCAGTCATATTAACTGATTTTCAGTGGGGGACTTTAAACCAAAGCGACAAGCCACCCTGTAGGCCCCGACGCAAGACGAGGAGCGATAACCAACAAGATCGATTTTTTTAATTTTTTTTTTTTTTAATTAAAATGTTTACTTTTCATTTCCGTTTCCCAATAATTGTGCAAAAATTTGCACATATTTTGGGGCTATGGGTTTGGTTCGGGAGGCATGAAGTTGTCTGTCACTTTCACGTCCTCAGGTGGGCCCTACCATAAAAAGTTTTCGGCAGCCCAGCAATTGACCTTTGCCTACGGGCGGCCGGGTGTAACCCGAGCGGTGCTGTCAATGGGCCCACACGGGTTCATAAATAGGGGCCCCCCATGATGCACGGGGGCCAGGGGGCCCCAATGGCAGCATCTCTTTTCCCCCTTTGGGCCCCTTGGCAATAGGAGAAAAGTCTTTGACTAACTCATCGACTTTTTTCCCTTTTTAAAACTTCGTACTTCCGCCCCCTTTCCTGCAGAAAGATCTGCCTCCGGCCTGCTTAGATATGCTGGGCCGTTTGCAAGCAGAGGCGAGTGTCTTGAGGCGGTTTCAATTTTTTGAGTTAAACTGATTGTCTGAAAAATACTTTTTTGTTAGAAAAAAATTTAGTTCTTATAAACTTCTTAAACTTAAAAATTTATTCCAGGGGATTTTTTTATTAGATGCTGGCGATGTGCCGGAAATGTGTGGCTATCCGATTTTTGAACGTGTACTTTATTTTCCCCCGTCGACGAAAAAATCACGCTTGTCGCCTTTTCGAGGAACCTTGATATCAGGCATAAACACAGTGACTTCCACAAACTGTCGCGAGGCAGATTTGGCTCGGGGGCTCCGGCTAAATAGACCGGATGCAAGCGACGAAAAACATGTTTTTAGGCTCTCGCTTAGTAGCTGGGCCGGTGAAATTTGTGGAGCCATAGTGTGGTGCAAAATGAAAACAGCAACCGTGTCAGGTTCAGAGAGCTAGGAAGAACTGTTGCCATTTCTTGGGGCTGATTAATAACTTGACCCCCCTCTCCGCTGCGCCATTACGGGATGGTTGGAAGCAGGGAATGAATCCGTCGAACCCCATTCGCTTATAAAAACGACAGATCTTTTGATTTTGAAAGCAGTGTCTTTGTCCGATACAAAGGGACACTGGTAGCCCATGGGCTGAAAAACATGTCCCTTTGATGAGCGATGCCCATTGCGAAGTCAGGGATGGAACTAATCTTACCTCGGCAACTGGTAAAACACCCACGACAAGAAAAAAGTTTACTTGAAAAGGGCGGCAAAGCCCATGTGTAACCGCGACCATACTTTAACCCCGGCCTGGGGCCACCCGGGCCCTTTCAAATTTCCCAACCGACACCTTCTCGGGGTTTTGGGCCGTGAAAGGGGAGTTTCACTCCCTGAAACAATGGCGAGTTGGGTCGTCGTGGGGGAACTCCTTCCCTTGACCCTCCCCGACGGCGACGACAAAGACAGCAGGACGGAGATGACACAGACGGAGACGACCACGACGGGGGGGAAAACCCCTCCCCTCCCCTTGCTTGTGGTGGTTCGACTAGCACAGGCCTGTCCCCCCCTTGTCCCCCCGCACCCCTTACGCCCCCCCTTTCGTCTCGATTACCCCAAGTGCAAAAATTAGACGTAAAGAAATATTAAAATAATAAAAAAATCCTAGGGGGTTTTTGGGGGGTTCTGCTTCCCTGACTTGGGCAGATGTGGGTTAAAACCTCGCCCGTCAGTTTTAGGGGTAGAGATCTTTTTTTATTTTCATAGTTATATTGACATGCAACACCCTGATCGGACGCTAGGCACACGGGCGGGGTTCAGTTTTTGCCACCCCGCCTGGGCCTCGCGTCCCCTGCCCCAAACGCAGGCTGCCCCCCACTGCCTGCTTGGGCCCTACAGGCGGGTATTTTAATACACAAATCATAACATAACATAAAATTACATGTCATCTTTCCAATTATCTTAATCAGCGAATTGCTTTCGACTTTTAACTTTTTGCTGAAACATTTACCCACATTTCAGATCGTTTTTTTTCTCTTCTGGGAGAAATCCATCGACTATTTTCCGCGTTCGACAGGGCTTATTTTTGCGTTTTCCCCCCGTTTAATTTGCCCCAAATTGTTTATGGGTTAAAAACACAATAGTAAGGGAAAACGGGGCCATGTGTGGCGGCCAACTCGTCGATACGATTAGGGGGTATATTACCGCCCTTACCAACTGTAACAATACAGGTCTGGTGGGGATGGGAAAAGGAAAACTTTAATATTATTGTTTCCCATAAATTAAATATTCTCTGCCTTTTTTGTTTGGGGTGGAGGCCAAAATGTAGTTTGGAGTGAAATTGCTTTATCTAACACAATTGTACATTTTCGTCAGCGGGTAAATTTTTTAAACAATTGATCATTAACCATTGTTCAAATAGAACACCCGTCATGTCCTGATGGTAGTCTGCGTTGAAGCGCTTTCCTTACCCGAAGCAGAAGACAGCCGGGCACCCACTCGTCCGCGCATAATAAGAGCAGGGTTACGAAATTCGAAATACTTTCTAATTAGAATCCCGCATTTTTTTTTGTATTGGCCCCTTTAAAAAGTATTTTTAAAATTTTTGGAGAAAAACGAGTTTAAAAATCTGAACTATACCACTCATTTTAAAGCATATCTGTTTTTTGGGGTTGGGAAAGGCGAGAGGAGACAAACAGCTTCCCCTTAAAGGTTGTAGGAAGCGCCGGACGAGGTGCACATATATTTAAAAAACAAGAGGCCCTGGAGCCTTCACGCAAATCCCTTTTGACCTCTTGCTTGATACCGCCATGTTGCTGCATCTAGATGTTGCAAGATGCACCAGAACGACTAAAAGGTTAATAAATCCCACCCCATTGATAGGGAGCATTGAGGGTGGATGCTTTTTAGGCCTACACCCCAAACGGGTCCTGAACGCCAAAGAAAAATCTTTTTCACGTCAGTGGTGTAGTAATCTCTTCCCCCTGGCAAAAGTAAGGGGGGTCTCACTAGACATACCCGGAAGCAAGATCCCCACCTTTTTGCAATTCCGCCCCTTTTTATTAGTGGGGGCATGGTCAATAAAAGGGCCTTAAAAATTCCAACTCGAACCTTCTCGGGGTTTTGGCCCGTGAATAGGGGAGGGTTTCACTCCCTGAAATAATGGCGAGCTCTGGGTTCGTCGGGGAACCCTTCCCCTTGGATCCCTCCCCGACGGCGACGACAAGACAACACGGACGGGATGACCAGAGGGGAAACGACCACGACGTGGGGAACCCTGCCCTCCCCATATGCTTGGGGTGGTTCTGACAGCACAGGCCTGCCACCCCTTGCCCCCCCGCGTACCCCTTTACGTCCCCCCTTTTGTCTCGATTAGCAAGTTGCAAAAATGAGACTTTAAGCAATATCCAATCAATCAATCACAAACAAAATGGTTTTTCTTCGCAGGCAGAAAAAATAATAGGTTTTTATTTTTTTTTTATATTTTGTTTTTTTTTGAAATTTTGTTTTTGCCCCATTTTTATGCTATGCATAGTCAGTGGCTGAAAATAAATAAATAAGTCACGCATAAGAAAATCACTCAAAACCAAGAATTACATCTCAGAGGATGTGGTCCCGTCATCAAGGGTTTTGAAAAGCTTAACGCATTAACGTGCGATCGTATGACCTCGCCGCCCCGCACCTTTTGATGCCCCCTCGCTCGCAGCGTCCCTCGCTTTCCGCACTCGCAGTGGTCTGTTGTTCTACTATCTTTGAAAACTTTTTGATGAAGATTGGGGGGACGTTTTTTGCTTTCCAACTCCTTTTCACTAACAATTTATCGAAGCAGTGTATTTTTTAGTTGGGGTCCCTTCTTTGCAAGAAATAGTTCCCCCCTTTTTAATTTTTCCCTACGAAATAGTGTTTAAATTTTAAAGCCTTGTAAATGTATACTAGAGACTGTTCTTTTTTAAAAATGCTCGGATAGGCAGACGTTTCACAGGGTTGTGATAGTAAGTACAACTCAGTCATCGACTTTTTTTCGTAAACATTGTATTTTTGTGACAAAATACGCAAAAATCTTTTTATTATTAAAGACATTTTCCCGGTTCCAACAAGTGCTTTTTAAATAATTTTAAGAGTTAATGAAAAGAATGATTTGCAAAAAATGCCCATGAGGGTGGTGTGGGTGATGGGGGTTTCTTTTAAATCCCCCAAAAAAGTTTTTACGTCAGTGCTGGGCCGGTCCTGCTCTTGACCTGTTTTGGAGCGAAATTCAGGTGTACGCCAACCTTTAGTTTTCATTACATTTTGTTTTTGGCGAGGACATTAACTTTCCCATTGGCTAGTTTGCAGGCTTTGGTTAAAAGGCAAAAACCCCAAAACTGTTGGTTTGTTAGACGAAAAAAAAAACGAAAAAAAATTTTTCACCATTTATCGAAATGACTGCGTTAAATTTTCGGGCCCCTTTTTTTATTTTTTTTATTTATTTTTTTATTTATTTTTTTATTATTTATTTTATTTATTATTTATTGTACATACATTTAGTACATACATACATAATTTGTAATACATTTTAAATAAAAATTACAGTTATGATACAATCCTATTTAGCCCCTTTTATTTTAAATGAATAATCATTAAATTGAATAAACAAAAATTATTTTTTACTTTGTATTAAAAATTTGGTGCCATCTTATTTTTATAAAATAATTAAAATATTTGTTAAGCAATAAGGAATAGTTAGTTTAAACCAATAAATATTTTATAGAGAACATACCCTTTTAACAATTCAATTTTAAAATTTTTTTTCAATTTTAATTTATCAGCTCAAGTACAAATAAAAGATACAATTTCCCGATTGAAGACTGAAGCCCCATTAATACCAAAGGGACTTTTGCATGGGTTTGTATTCACTTTTGGGACAAAAAAACTAATAAAATTTCTATGAATTACAATCAAATTTTTACTTAATCTAAAAAAAAATACTTCTACTAGTTTTACTGTCAAATATTTATATAATCAAAATTCTATTTTTTTCTTAATAAAGCTACAGTATGTTATGTTTTTAATTTAAGTTCAGAAACCTAACAATATCTAACTTTGATTTGGGAAGAGGTAGATAATAAATGGAGAAAAACATGTTTTTTTAAAAAATAAATTTTAAATTTAAAAAAAACGAAGACAAGCAAAGAAAAAAAGTCTAACCATAATTTTTTATTTTTTGTTTAATTTTTATTTTTATTAGCCTCAATCACATTTCGAAAGTATTTAATACCTCTATAATGCTTTTTTGAAGCGTGAATATTACACATGTTTATTGTACCGGATTGGTTTTAGATTTTGGGTCCAAAATAATTATGTACTTTTGCAGTATCCGTTGCGAATGTGGTGGATAACGTTTGTTAATATTTTGATAGTAAATTTTGGGTTTTGGGTTTTTTGAGGGGAATATCGATTTGTGCTTTTTAATAATATTTTGACTGTTTTAAAATATAAAATTTCCCAATTGATAATATTTGCGAGTCTTAAAAACTTTTCAGGTGGAATATCGTCTTTGGGTTTTCCCGGAAAAAACTTTAGAAGTTTAAGTTGTTTCCCTCCCCCCTGGAGCCTGCGTTGGACTGGCGATTCCCCCACACACCCGGTTTATAGGACCTGGTGGTGAGAAAGGCCTGTCCCCAGGACCAGGCGAGGAGAGAAACCCGGGGGCCCAGTTTTTGGGCCCCTTTTTTAATTATTTTTTAAAAAGTACATGGGTTTTTTAAGTTACATCCCGAAGGGGTCAAACAGTACATTTATATTAAGGCTAGTTTGAATCGCGGCGTCCTGTTCAAAATTTTCCTTGGCGTCGTGGATGGTTCTCCAGACGTTCCTGGACGGCCTGGCGGCCAGGGTTTCTGGACGTTTGGGGCCACCTGGTTGAATGTGCGTCTGGGTCGTTCGAAAGATGTCCAGTATTGTGTTGGCCGCTGCACCTCGAATAGTTTTCCTGTGCCTTTTCGTAGGCCCTAGAGCCGGGGTTGGCCATGCGGAGGGTTTCGGACAAGGCAGTTATTGATAAAAACCCATTTTGGGCCCAACATGCCCGCAATGCCCCCCATATGAGATTTTGCTACGAATCGAAACCCGTGCCCATGCTGTTTTATGTGTGAGTTTACTGCCGCAGGAGTAGGTGTTGTCTGTGTACAAGGTATTTTGCCGGTGGTCCCTCATCGGTCTTGGGGCCCCCAGGTTGTGCATTTTTAAGAAATTCTTCTAAATATTTGGCATGTGTCGCCTAAGGGTTTTTGGCCAGGAAGAAAGGGCCCTCTGAGGTGTAAGATGCCAGTAAATACCCACAATCCCCGATGTCTTGTTATCCTGTTGGGGCATGTCGGGCACCATTCCCCCAGTTTCGTGAGGCGCCCAAATGTTTACTTTAGTACCCTCCCGGGAAAATCGGGTGAGTCCCAAGTAACCTAACTATTTTTTGGGGGGGTTAACTTTGTGCTGAAGGTAATCCCCTTATTTAAGCCAAAGGAAGGCTCTCGCTAACAGCAAGGGTCCTCTCCCGGCAGCAACCAGTCGTCTAAATAACTATACCTGTATGTGGGGCGTTCACAAAAAGTTTAAATTAGTATGGTACTCACCCTTGCATGAGTATGGGGCCAGGCGTGCCCCTTGGGGGACGTGTGAAACAATATTGCTCATTCCGGGAATGCAGCCCCTGAAAAAAGTTTTGTGCGATCTGAATGCGTACTGGGAGAATCCGGAGAATAAGTCTAATTTAATAGCTGCCAATGTGGGTTCAGACCCCAATGCCTTGGCCGTGATGCTAAACTGAATTTAGGGGTTTCTATAAAAGGGGCCACGGCTGTGTCCATTATTATCGCACTCGGTTATTCGCTTTTGGAACCAGAAACCATTAAAAGCGTTTACGCACTTCTTTTTTAAATAAAAGACCTTTGGTCACAGGGCTTCTACAATGGTATCCCGATTTGGTGATGATGTGTAGACTGGTATAGTTTGGGGTTCCGGGGTCAGGGGGGTCGATCCCAGTCGTGATTCGTCGTACCAAGCGTGGTCTTGCGTGTTTCCAGATTCTTGGGGGTAGTGGGCCACTGCGGACCGTACTTAAGTCCTTTGAGGGATGTAGTCCCGGTTAGGAGGTCTGGGATCCCGATCGGGAATTGTTTAGCAATACAAAGCCTGAAGGGCGTCGTCCTGCTGTGAGTATCATTGATTTATGCTTGATCGTCGTCCCTTTTTTGGGGGGTTTATCTTGATTTCCTTTATCTTTGCTTTCCAGGAAATTGCCGCCTTTCTTCTTCTGTGCCGATCGGTCCCACCCTGACCTGTCTCGCATCACTGGCGGGTTCCCGGGGGTTCCGGGGTGTCGACATACGTGGTGACGTCCCCCGTCCTGATAGAGAACTTTTGGAAATCACCATTTTTTCTAAACTTCTTTAATATTGTCGCTTTATTTAATATAAATAATCGTCAAAGTCTTTAGTAATTCATCATAGTAAAGGGTCGTCCTCTGGGTCATCTAGGCCCCAAAACCCCCCAGCTTCCCCGGGGGTCGATGGTGAGGCTAGTTTCCCCCTCTTCTTCGGATCCACCAAGAGTCCAAAAAAAAAGGGGCTCGGGGTCGTGCGTGAGCTCCGCCAGCGCCAGGTCATGAGTCCCGGGATAAGTTGTGGCCAGGGTGACGGAGGGCACGGGCCTGTGTCGAGGGGCGTTTGGGGCCTCTCCCACTTTTGACATCACTTTACTTTAAAAAAAAAAAAACACTCACAAACGATTTTTAAACGGTTTTAGTAGTAGGGGTTCCCTCCCCGCGGGGCTCTGCGTTGGGCTGGCGATTCCCCCACACACCGGTTAATTTTGGAGCCCGGGGTTTCATCTAGTCCACGGGGTTTGGGAAAGTACTACTACATTCCTCAAAGTTGTGTTACCCCGGCCCCTTTGCCCTTATATTATAGTGCCCCCTCGGAGCTGGGGGTCGCCCCCAAACCGCCGGTTCGAGGGCGCGGTCGCTAAGTGATAGTGCAAAAAGCAAAGTAGTGCCAGGATAGTGCGGACTCCACTTTTAAAAAGCCCCCCTACAAAATAGCCAAATCACCCCAGGTGCGCATTTTGACCAGGTACTGTTTAGAGCGGGAGGAAAACCACAATTTCTCCTCCAATCGCCCATAGCCAAAACGCAGTTGCCAACCGGGGCTGCAAACGCCGGGTAGCCCCTCGCTCTCCAGTGGGCGTAGTGCGGACATCCCTTCAGATCCCCACACCCTGCAACAGTCCACATGCAGACGTCCCCCCCAAAAGGGCGACTACCCTGCAATCGTCAACAGAAGAACATTCCCGTCATCAGGACGTACATTGGGAAAAGTCAGGCTCGAACACACTCACATCGGCCAGCCTAGCCCCAAAAGTTCGGTACCACGATCACCTAGAACACCATCTCCAGACGAAAGGGCTTTCTCGCCAAACACTAAAAGACTGGATACCAATAACCCCGTCAGGGTTTCTCACAGGGGCCCTCCCAGGGTCAGAGACTACCCGTTCCGGGTCATCAAAAAAAAACGGACAACAACGACGACGCTCCAAGTCCAGATAAAAAAATCTGACTCCTCATTGATTTGGGTTGTCGGACATCGGAACGAATGCCTCCAGACTCGACCCGCCCTTTCCCGGACGAAGAGAACGAGATGCTCTAGTGTCGTCCCCCAAAGCAGGCCAAAAAAGGGACAGGAGGGGGCCCCACGTCGAGTATACCCAGTACAGAAGACTGGACGTTTTCCCCGCTTCGTCCAACGCTAACGTCCCCCAACTGACCTTTCCCGGAAGCAAAAACGAAGGCATTTTTCGCAGGTTACAGGCAGCCTAGCGTTGAGCCTCCCCGGGACGGGACTTCACGATGTAACATCGATTTTGTTTCCCAGCAAGTCTCGGGACGTATTGGACGCTCCACAAGGGGGTAAGTAACACACCCCCAGCGTCTGTGCTAGCGCAATTACACAGGGCTGGACTATAGCCTTGCATGCATTTGGTGCCGCGAATACCTCGGCCACAGGGGCGTTCATGCCGCCTGGCTATGTACCACCGCCTCGCCCGCTGTACCAACGGTCGAACTACCAGGGATCTACAAGGACCGCGACTGCCGCAGGAGGCAGAGGAACGACGCGGAGAACGTCACGAGGGATGCCAAAGAAGTAACTCCTCGACCTCGAGTCTCCAACTTGCGCGTGGAACCTCAGAGATCTCGCCTTCATACTTAAATACTTCATTAATATTATTGACCATGTATCTGTATTCTATTTTTGTATGATGTATTCTCCAAATAAAGGGTAATTAAAGGTGCTGAAATCAGGCGCCACTTTCCCTGCCTCGTGGTCGTTCCGACTGTACCCCGGTCCACACACACTCGGCACTATATAAGTGGCGAGGACGTAGATGACTGATCCCGTTCCCCACACCCTCGCCACTTATATAGTGCCGAGTGTGTGTGGACCGGGGTACAGTCGGAACGACCACGAGGCAGGGAAAGTGGCGCCTGATTTCAGCACCTTTAATTACCCTTTATTTGGAGAATACATCATACAAAAATAGAATACAGATACATGGTCAATAATATTAATGAAGTATTTAAGTATGAAGGCGAGATCTCTGAGGTTCCACGCGCAAGTTGGAGACTCGAGGTCGAGGAGTTACTTCTTTGGCATCCCTCGTGACGTTCTCCGCGTCGTTCCTCTGCCTCCTGCGGCAGTCGCGGTCCTTGTAGATCCCTGGTAGTTCGACCGTTGGTACAGCGGGCGAGGCGGTGGTACATAGCCAGGCGGCATGAACGCCCCTGTGGCCGAGGTATTCGCGGCACCAAATGCATGCAAGGCTATAGTCCAGCCCTGTGTAATTGCCGCTAGCAGCAGAGCGCTGCGTGTGTTACGTACGCCCTTGTGAGGCGTCCAATACGTCCCAGAGACTTGCTAGGAACAAAATCGATGTTACATCGTGATAGTCCCGTCCCTGGGAGCATCAACGCATAGGCTGCCTGTAACCTAGCGAACAATGCCTTCGTCTCTTTGCTTCCGGAAAGGTCAGTTGTGGGACGTTGAGCGTTGGACGAAGCGATGGAAACGTCCAGTCTTCTGGTACTGGTGTATACTCGACGTGAGGCACCTCCTGTACCTGTTTTGGCTGGCTTTGGAGGACGACACGTTAGAGCATCTCGTGTCTCTTCGTCCAGGAAGGACGGGTCGAGTCGTGGAGGCATATCGTTCTCGATGTCCGACGAACCCAGAATCAGATGAGGAGTCAGATGTTTTATCTGGACTTGGAGCGTCGTCGTGTTGTCCGGTTCTTTTTGATGATCCGGGAAACAGGTAATCTCTGACCCTGGGGATGGTCCTGTGAGAAATCCTGACAGAGGTGTAGTTGGTAGTCGCAGTCTTTTAGTGTTTGGCGAGAAAGACCATTCGTCTGGAGATGGTGTTCTAGGTGATCGTGGTACCGAGACTGTTGTGGCTAGGCTGGCCGATGTGAATGTGTTATCGAGCCCTGACGATTGACCAGATGTACGTCCTGATGACGGGAATCGTTCTTCTGTTGAGCCGATTGACAGGGTAGTCGCCCTGTTTGGGGGACGTCTGCACTGTGGACTGTTGCAGGGTGTGCGGATCTGTAAGGATGTCCGCACTACGTCCGACTGGAGAGCGAGCGGCGTACCCGGCGATTGCAGCTCCGGTTGGACAACTGCGTTTTGGCTATGGGCGATTGGAGACGGATGAAATTGTGAGTTTTCACTGCCGCTGCTCAACAGTACCTGGTCTAAAGTGCGCACCTGGGGTGATGTTGACGCTATTGTTGTACTGGTGCTGTTGAAAGTGGAGTCCGCACTATCACTGGCACTCACGTTGGCGTTTGCACTATCACTTAGTCGAGCCTGCGCCCTCGTAACCGGGCCGGGTTTGACGGGCGACGCCAGCTCCGATGGTGGCACTATAAGTATAACGGCAAAGTGCCGTGGTAACACAAACTTTGACGGAATGTAGTAGTACTTTCCCTACCCCGTGGACGTAGTTGACTGATCCCGTTCCCCACACCCTCGCCACTTATATAGTGCCGAGTGTGTGTGGACCGGGGTACAGTCGGAACGACCACGAGGCAGGGAAAGTGGCGCCTGATTTCAGCACCTTTAATTACCCTTTATTTGGAGAATACATCATACAAAAATAGAATACAGATACATGGTCAATAATATTAATGAAGTATTTAAGTATGAAGGCGAGATCTCTGAGGTTCCACGCGCAAGTTGGAGACTCGAGGTCGAGGAGTTACTTCTTTGGCATCCCTCGTGACGTTCTCCGCGTCGTTCCTCTGCCTCCTGCGGCAGTCGTGGTCCTTGTAGATCCCTGGTAGTTCGACCGTTGGTACAGCGGGCGAGGCGGTGGTACATAGCCAGGCGGCATGAACGCCCCTGTGGCCGAGGTATTCGCGGCACCAAATGCATGCAAGGCTATAGTCCAGCCCTGTGTAATTGCCGCTAGCAGCAGAGCGCTGCGGTGTGTTACGTACGCCCTTGTGGAGGCGTCCAATACGTCCCAGAGACTTGCTAGGAACAAAATCGATGTTACATCGTGATAGTCCCGTCCCTGGGAGGCATCAACGCATAGGCTGCCTGTAACCTAGCGAACAATGCCTTCGTCTTTGCTTCCGGAAAGGTCAGTTGGGGGACGTTGAGCGTTGGACGAAGCGATGGAAACGTCCAGTCTTCTGGTACTGGTGTATACTCGACGTGAGGCACCTCCTGTACCTGTTTGGCCTGGCTTTGGAGGACGACACGTAGAGCATCTCGTGTCTCTTCGTCCAGGAAGGCCGGGTCGAGTCGTGGAGGCATATCGTTCTCGATGTCCGACGAACCCGAATCAGATGAGGAGTCAGATGTTTTATCTGGACTGGAGCGTCGTCGTTGTTGTCCGGTTCTTTTTGATGACCCGGGGAACAGGTTAGTCTCTGACCCTGGGATGGTCCCTGTGAGAAATCCTGACAGGGGTGTTAGTTGGTAGTCGCAGTCTTTTAGTGTTTGGCGAGAAAGACCATTCGTCTGGAGATGGTGTTCTAGGTGATCGTGGTACCGAGACTGTTGTGGCTAGGCTGGCCGATGGAGTGTGTTTTTCGAGCCCTGACGATTGACCAGATGTACGTCCTGATGACGGGAATCGTTCTTCTGTTGAGCCGATTGACAGGGTAGTCCCCCCTTTTTGGGGGGACGTCTGCACTGTGGACTGTTGCAGGGTGTGCGGATCTGTAAGGATGTCCGCACTACGTCCGACTGGAGAGCGAGCGGCGTACCCGGCGATTGCAGCTCCGGTTGGACAACTGCCGTTTTGTATGGGCGATTGGAGACGGATGAAATTGTGAGTTTCACTGCCGCTGCTAAAACAGTACCTGGTCTAAAGTGCGCACCTGGGGTGATGTTGACGCTATTGTTTGTACTTGTGCTGTTGAAAGGGGGAGTCCGCACTATCACTGGCACTCACGTTGGCGTTTGCACTATCACTTAGTCGAGCCTGCGCCCTCGTAACCGGGCCGGGTTTTGACGGGCGACGCCAGCTCCGATGGTGGCACTATAAGTATAACGGCAAAGTGCGTGGTAACACAAACTTTGACGGAATGTAGTAGTACTTTCCCTACCCGTGGACGTATTTGGGACTGATCCGTTCCCCACACCCTCGCCACTTATATAGTGCCGAGTGTGTGGGGGACCGGGGTACAGTCGGAACGACCACGAGGCAGGGAAAGTGGCGCCTGATTTCAGCACCTTTAATTACCCTTTATTTGGAGAATACATCATACAAAAATAGAATACAGATACATGGTCAATAATATTAATGAAGTATTTAAGTATGAAGGCGAGATCTCTGAGGTTCCACGCGCAATTTGGAGACTCGAGGTCGAGGATTACTTCTTTGGCATCCCTCGTGACGTTTTCCGCGTCGTTCCTCTGCCTCCTGCGGCAGTCGCGGTCCTTGTAGATCCCGGGTAGTTCGCCCGTTGGTACAGCGGGCGAGGCGGGGGTACATAGCCGGGGCGGCATGAACGCCCCTGTGGCCGAGGTATTCGCGGCACCAAATGCATGCAAGGCTATAGTCCAGCCCTGTGTAATTGCCGCTAGCAGCAGGGGCGCTGCGGTGTGTTACGTACGCCCTTGTGGAGGCGTCCAATACGTCCCGGGAGACTTGCTAGGAACAAAATCGATGTTACATCGTGATAGTCCCGTCCCTGGGGAGGCATCAACGCATAGGTTTGCCTGTAACCTAGGGGAACAATGCCTTCGTTTTTGCTTCCGGAAAGGTCAGTTGTGGGACGTTGAGCGTTGGACGAAGCGATGGAAACGCCCAGTCTTCTGGAACTGGTTTTAACTCGACGTGAGGCACCTCCTGTACCTGTTTGGCCTGGCTTTGGAGGACGACACGTAGAGCATCTCGTGTCTCTTCGTCCAGGAAGGCCGGGTCGAGTCGTGGAGGCCTATCGTTCTCGATGTCCGACGAACCCGAATCAGATGAGGAGTCAGATGTTTTATCTGGACTTGGAGCGTCGTCGTTGTTGTCCGGTTCTTTTTGATGATCCGGGAACAGGTAGTCTCTGACCCTGGGGATGGTCCCTGTGAGAAATCCTGACAGAGGTGTAGTGGTAGTCGCAGTCTTTTAGTGTTTGGCGGGGAAAGACCATTCGTCTGGAGAGGGTGTTCTAGGTGATCGTGGTACCGAGACTTTTTGTGGCTAGGCTGGCCGATGTGAGTGTGTTATCGAGCCCTGACGATTGACCAGATGTACGTCCTGATGACGGGAATCGTTCTTCTGTTGAGCCGATTGACAGGGTAGTCGCCCTGTTTGGGGGACGTCTGCACTGTGGACTGTTGCAGGGTGTGCGGATCTGTAAGGATGTCCGCACTACGTCCGACTGGAGAGCGAGCGGCGTACCCGGCGATTGCAGCTCCGGTTGGACAACTGCGTTTTGGCTTATGGGCGATTGGAGACGGATGAAATTGTGAGTTTTCACTGCGTGCTCAACAGTACCTGGTCTAAAGTGCGCACTGGGGTGATGTTGACGCTATTGTTGTACTGGTGCTGTTGAAAGTGGAGTCCGCATATCACTGGCACTCATTTGGCGTTTGCACTATCACTTAGTCGAGCCTGCGCCCTGTAAAGGGCCCGGGGTTTGACGGGCGACGCCAGCTCCGATGGGGCACTATAAGTATAACGGCAAGTGCCGTGGGTAACACAAACTTTGACGGAATGTAGTAGTACTTTCCCTACCCCGTGGGACGTGTAGACTGCCGCTGTGTTGTCCATGCGGAGGGTTGCGTGACAAGGCATGTCTACTTGATCAAATCCCCCATTTCAGGCCTAACATGCCCGCAATGCCCTCCGCATATGAGATTTCTGCTACCAAATCGAAACCCTGCCCATGCTGTTCTATGTGGGGACGTTCACTGCCGCCATGGACGTAGGTGTTGCATCTGTTGACAAGAGTATTCTTGCCGGTTGGTCCCCCATCGGTCTTGGGGGCCCCAGGTTGTGCATTTGAAGAAATTCTTCTAAATATTCGGCATGTCGTCGCCTAAGGTTATTTCCAGGAAGAAAGGCCATCTGAGGGTTTTAAGATAGCCATGTAAAAGTACCCCACAATCCTCTCGATGTCCTTGTCTGATCCTCTAGTGACATGTCGACACCATTCCCTCAGTTTCGTGAGGCTGCCAGTGTTGCACTTATAGTACCCTCCGGAATATCGAGCGTGAGTCCCAAGTAACCTAAATTATTTTGCGGGGTGGTTATACTTTTGTTTCTGAAGGTACATCCCATTAGTTTTAAGCCAATGGAAGGCTCTCGCTAACAGCAATGGGTCCTTCCGGCCAGCAACCAGTCGTCTAAAGGGCTATACCATGTATGTGGAGTCGTTTACAAATAGTTGAAATTAGTATGGTACTCACCCTCTGCATGATGTATGGGGCCAGTGCGTGCCCCATTGGGAGACGTGTGAAACAATATTGCTCATTCCGGTAAAGCAGCCCCGTGAAAATGTTGTGTGCGATCTGATATGCGTACTTGGTAGAATCCGGAGAAAAAAGTCTAATTTAATAGCCTGCCAATGTGGTTGCAGATCCCGAACGCCTTGGCCGCTGATGCTAAACTGAATTTAGGGGCTACTATAAAAGGTGTCCACTGGCTGTAGTCCATTATTATTTGCACTCGGTTATTCGCTTTCGGAACCCGAAACCACTTAAAAACGTTTACGCATTCTTTTTAACTAACAGACCTTGGTCACTAGGTCTTCTACAATGGTATCCATGATTGGTGATGATGGTGTAGACTGGGATATGTTTGGGGCTTTCCCCGGGGTCGAGGGAGGTCGACTCCGATGTTCGTGATTCGCTCGTACCAAGCGTGGTCTTGCGTGTTGCCCAGATGTCTTGGTGGGAGTGGATCCACTGCGACTGACAGTACTCTAAGTCCTTTAGAGGGATGTAGTCCCGTGTTAGGAGGTCTGGGATCCCGATCGGGGAATTTTTTAGTCAATACAAAGCCTGAAGGTGCGTCGTCCTGCTGTGATGTATCACTTGATTTATCGTCTTGATCGTCGTCCTCCTTTTCGGGGGTTCATCTTGATTCTCTTCATTCGCTTTTTCCCGGAATTCACCTGCCTCTTCTTCCTGTGCCGATCTGGTCCCACCCCTGACCTGTCTCGCATCACGTGGCGGATTCCCGAGGCTTCCGGGATGTCGACATACGTGGTGACGTCCCCGTCCTGATAGAGAACTTTTGGAAATCCACCATTTTTTCTATAAATCTTGAATATTGTCTGCTTCATTGTAATACTGACAAATTCGTCAAAGTTCGAGTAATTCATCATAGTAACTCGGGTCGTCCTCTGGGTCATCTAGGCCCAAATCCTCCCAGCTTCCCAGGGAGTCGATGGATGAGTCTAGTTCCACCTCTTCTTCGTGATCCACCGAAGAGTCCAAAAAATGGAGCTCTGGCGTTCGTGCCGTGAGCTCCGCCAGCGCCAGGTCATGAGTCCCGGCAGGTAAGTTGCTGGTTGAGTCAGTGTCTTTTGGAGATTGTTCTTGTAACATCGAACGGTATAGTTTGCGCCCTCAAGTTTCTCACCATGTCGGCCGCTTGATATTTGCTCTCGTTTCCTGGCAAACACACTGCGGTCTCCATCTCCGACCATGTATCGGTACATCAAACCATGCTGTTCTAAACTTGCCTTGAAGCCGTCAACAATCCCCGATTGCTCCGTGCCCGTTGACAACACTTTGTAATTGACAAAGCACACATGGTCACTGGGTTCCTTGTTAAGTGACTTGGCTCGAGGACACGCGTAGCAGTATTGCAGTATAGATCTACCAACGGTCTACTCGTCGGCCCGTGATTCCATCTTGAAACTTCTCGATACTGTCCACCACAGTGGTCTCCGGCTGGCGCTGGGTGCATTTCGGACGAGCCCCGTCCTCAGCCTGTATGCTGAGGCAGGAATGACCTCCCTCGCAGAAAGACGGAACTACTTGTTGGGCAGATACGTATTGAAGATCCGGGCAATGCGTAACCACCCTTGTCATAACGCTCTTTTTGATGAGAGATTTGTCCGTCACTTCGATACCAAACCTTTGGCGACCCTTCCTGTCGGATTACGTTGTAGACATCTTTTTAGAATTTTAAATTTTGATGTACCCAATCTATTGAGTTTTGTTTTGAGCCGAACCCTCCATGGCTATTCCGGAACCTGAAATTTGTTTCGACCTTTGCCGATATAATAAATTCCACAACATCAAAATGTAATTTTCAAAAACTAGTTTTCAAGCTATTTGTCACGAATACCATACCTTTAAATTCATTTTCACTGATGGATCTAAAACCGGCTCGGAAGGTTGGTTGCGCTTACTATTGTGGCGGCAGTTGGTGTTGGTTTCAGACTTCATGAAATTGTTCTGTTTTACTGCTGAAATGTATGCCATACGAGAAGCTTTGAGATATATTATGAAACAAAGATGCGGAAGCTTCATGGTATGTTCAGATAGTTTAAGTGCACTTCAGGCACTCCACGTCATGTTCTCTACTCACCATTTAGTAATTGACATTCAGTTCTTCATGGAGAAACTTCATGCGAGAGGCTACAAAATCATGTTCTGCTGGGTCCCTGGTCATGTAGGTATCTCTGGCAACGAGGAGGCTGACTTGGCAGCCAAGGCTGCAACGTAAAAAGCATCAACTGATTTTGACCTCGTACCTGTTCCTGATGTCCACAGTGGGTTCAAGAACCAAATGTTGAAACTAGGCCAGGATTGTTGGAATGCTTTGCAGAATAATAAACTGCGCCGTGTGATGCCCTGTCTTTCACTGAAAGTACGACCCCCTTCTTCCATTCTTTCTCGTCGTGAGGAGGTTGTATTGGCGCGAGTACGAATAGGGCACACCCACCTCACCCATGCCTATCTTTTTACCAGAGATAAGATTGCTCCGATTTGCGACACGTGTGATGTGTTGCTATCCGTTCATCATTTGTTGACTGACTGCTCTAAGTATGATGGTTTGAGACTCCAATTAAATTTAAATCTATCATATGAAGAACTTTTGTCTTATGAAAACAGTGAAAAACTTATCAGATTTCTAAACCTTAGCAATCTGATCGACAAACTATGACAGTTCATATAAAAATAAAAAATCCATGAAGCATGTTGACTTGCTATTCATTATGACGACGTTGGCAACGGTTTCCTGATAATGATTATGATTATGATTTGGTAATTTGACATTTTCTACATTTGACAACTTTAGCATGTATATCTTTTCCCGATTTGGCTGTCTACAAATATATCGACCTTGGCAATTCTTTTTATGACAATGATATGAAAAACACATTTAACCTTATTAACCGTATTTTACATTCATACATAGTTAACTAAATATCTTGGAGGCGCGAATAATCTTTGCCGTTGAAGCCCCCTAAAACTATTAATACTAACACCACAAAAGCCCTGGCCAAACCGTCGAGTCCAAGTTGTCTTGAATGCAGGCGAAGAGCGCATACGTGCGTGCCGCTAGGCGTGCCGCGGTGATCGGCGGAGAAAACGGAAGGTGCGGGGCAGGTCATATCGCTCTTGCAGCTCTACTGTTACGCCAAATGAGTGTTTAAGTGGGGGCGTAGCGTAACTCTTTAGGCTTAAATAGCTAGCACGGACCAGGGATCGTGGGTAGGTGGGTTCATGAGGGGGATGTAGACACAGTAATTAGACGTGATTCCACTTAAGAGACCAGCACTGTATTAGAGGTAAACATAGTAACCCTTCTATTCTGGCCTAGGATCGAACCTATGAGTTCCGTCTGGCAGACCGTGGGTTCATACCTCTACTGACTCTATGACTTACAAATGGGTGTGCATGGCTTACCGAATGCTTGTGGTTCCTGGTATGTGGTTTAGACTGGCCCCCTCCGACACCCTGATGTCGGACCCTGGGCGATGTCTTCTCTCTTCACCTCTTCTTATGGTTAATCCTTGTTCTGGTTCTTCATCCGGTAATCCTCACTAAGAACTCTTCCAGGACATTGGTGGTTCACGTTGCGATTGATGTTACACTGTCCTGACCTCCTCCGTCAACGGTTGTCGCTCGTCTCCCTGTTCTCCACGAACGTCCGCACTCTTACGTTCAGTGCACTTAATCAAAGTCCGATTTACTTGCACTATTTAGTTGTGCAATCTTTAGTATTCAGCGTTTTGTCGGTCGATTCCCTTCCTGTATTGCGTCTAAATGAGCCTCACCGGAAAGTAACTAGACGTCTTGACCCTTAATGAACTCACGTCGGTATGTTCTCTGATTGGATTCCGAAGTGTATTGGACCTCGAGATAATTAGTATTAAGTCAACATGTACTCTACAGGACATGACAATATGTGGGAATTAAACGAGGTAAGAACTGAGATTTACTACTTTTGCAAATAGGGCAAGTCACAGTTAACTTTTCTCGTATGTGCTTTCGTAGATGTTTAAGTAAAGCTGGTTGTGAGTGTAGATTAGTTTGGCAGATATCGCACTCGAAGACTGTAATGCTACCAACTGGCGGCAACAATGCATATCTATCAATATTTTAAATAGAGTGTTTTCTGACAAGATGAGGGTTGAACGTGTTCAACGATTTTATTTCGTCATCAACGGGTAGCGAGACATTTAAAAGTTTTATCTTTGAACTTGTACAAGGTATTGTCTTGTGTTGGGGGAGCAAATACCGATAACTAGGGGAGAGGTATTTTATGCTCTCAAAGGACACGTGCAAACTTATTGTATTGTAATTTATACTTGAATGAGTATGACAAATAGCCAATGAATTATTTTTAGGGATTGGAATAATTGGTTAGTTTACTAAACGCAAAACTCGTAAGCTTATCGCACTTAAACAGAATCTACATCCCAATTTCCACTTTAAAAAAAATGGATTTTAATATTCCTTACATTCTTTTTGCAATTTTTAACCTTTTGGACTTACTTCATAAACAGGACCTCCCAGATAAATCCAGGACATCTAGTAACATTTTTATGGCTTTTCAACATCATAGGAAACTTGAATATTATGTACATTTTTTTCCTGTGTGATGTTTTCATTTTAAGTACTCGTAATACATTAGGGCTCCCATTAAACGCCCTGATGGACGAGTAGTACCGATTATTGCGGTAATTTGCGTCTTTAAGCAGGGCTTGCACTGAAGCCTCCGCCTAGAATGAGAAATAGCATTTAAAATGTGGTAATTAAGTAAAAATATCTGAATCTTAGAAATAAATATGAGACGTTAAGCAATATCCAATCCAATCTGAATCTTAGAAGATGACAAGTTTGTCTAAACAATGTATTAACCTATCATACACACCTGGAAATGCAGTAAGGCGAACCCTTTGGGTGTAAAAATGGCCTTGCTTTCTCTCACCCAGAACAGACCCAGAACAGACCCAGAACAGACCCAGAACAGACCCAACAAATCTATACTGAGCCCTAAAATCGCATTCCTTAATATCTGCTCAATCCGGAACAAAATCGAAGAAATTGAGCTTCTAACCAAGCGCCTCTCCCCTGATATCTTTTGCTTCTCGGAACACTGGCTTACTCCACACGAAATAAGCTCCTTTTGCATCTCCGGCTACGCTAATATTGACTTTTTCTGTCGCTCCACGTTCATCCATGGAGGTGTTGCAATCCTTGCCAAACCCCACCTCAACCTCATTCCCATCCCTGAAGTCAAACCCTACTGCACCGAGAAAGTGTTTGAATGTGTGGCAGGTTCTTGGCGCTCTCTCGATCAGCACTTTATAATTCTCTCTGTCTACCGTTCCCCTCTTGGTGACTTACATTCATTTCTCTCCAAGCTTGATGAAGTGCTCATCCTTCTCACCAAGAAATTTCCTAAGCAGACTTAGTCTTATGCAGTGACCACAATGTGGACCTGCTTTTCCAATCGCCATCCCGATCTAAACTGCTCGATCTAGTCCACTCCTTCAATATCATTGAAACCATTGATACACCAACCCGTGTCACTGCCACTAGCAGCTCTCTTATCGACAACATTTTCACTTCTCTCGACCCAGCATTGTTTTCCGTCAGCTCTACTGACCTGGCCTGTCCGACATCACCTCCTCATTCTCAACCTTTATCTCTCAAAATCAACCCCCCAAAAAATGAAGGTAATGAAACGTTCTTTCAGTCCCAAAAACAGACAACTTTCTAACACGGCTAAGTGCAGAAAATTGGCAGTCACTGTCAACTCCTGGAGATGCAGATGTACTCTTCTCTAGTTTTCTTACCACTTTCCTGTATCACTTCAATATATCATTTCCGCTAAAAAGCTGTCCCCGCTTTAAACCCAAAGTCAATTCCTGGATCACACAGGAACTGCGATCTGAAGCCCAGACCTTGCGATCCCTTCATTTTGAACTGAAGTCGTCCAACAACTCGACCAGTAAACAACAATATCGTGATTTAAAAAAGTCTCATGCTAGAAACATTCGCCAAGCTAAACTCTACTATAACAAACTCCTTAATATCAGAATCTAAGAACACCTCAAAAGCTATTTGGTCCATGATTAAATCACAGACCAATGCCCCGCAACCTAAATGCAACCTCTCTCTTATCGCTAACGGTAAAGTTATATCTGACGCATCATCTCAATGTGAACTCTTTAATGACTTCTTCATCAACTCGTGCAACCCGGCTGGTAAGCCCAATGCATCAATTTACCCTCCCCCTCCTCCAAAACTCTCACGACCTCTGATCGGCCCAACTATCTTTCTCCACCCAACCACTCCAATCGAAGTAGCTACTGTAACTAGGAAACTTAGTTCCAAACACTCATATGGACTTGACGAGGTGCCAGGGCTCCCTTCTTTTCAAATGGGATGGACTTTATTCCGGCCCATTAGCCTACATCATTAATCAATCCTTTTCTGATGGCATTTTCCCCTCTAAACTGAAGGCAGCAAAAATAATCCCCATCTACAAACACAAAGGTAAAAAATCTGAGATGACTAACTATCGACCCATCTCCCTGCTCTCATCTTTTTCCAAAATATATGTTTACATCATGCATGATCGTCTATCATCATTTCTAAATTATCACAACATTCTCTCCCCTACTCAGCATGGTTTTTTGAAAAATAAATCCACCACAAGCGCAATTTTCAGTTTTCTTTCCCCTCTCTACTCTGCTTTGGACAAAGGTGACCACGCGGTAGGAGTGTTCTACGACATGACAAAGGCTTTTGATACAATAGATCACAAAATTCTCCTAGAAAAGCTAAATACCTATGGCATCCGAGGGGTAGCTTTAGATTGGATTTCCTCTTTTCTCTCCGGCCGCTCTCAAGTAGTCGAAATCGAGACAGCCAATGGTCTATCCGTCACCAAAACCCGCTCTAAATCTCTGTCCATAGTCTGTGGAGTTCCCCAGGGTTCCATACTCGGACCCCTAGCCTATATCATATATGTTAATGACCAGGCCACCTTTCTGGATAAGGGTATTCTCACACAATATGCGGATGACTTCAGCCATTTGCTGACCCTACCTAAACACCATCCCTCTCAGGCACTTGCCCCCCTAATCAACAGCCAAGTGGCTAAAATGTCATCATATAGCCGAGAAAATCAACTCTACATCTCGCGCTCTAAAACGGTATACCTATACTTTCACACCCCCAATAAGATCCCACTGGCTAGTCCCCTAGTTCATCTAGAGTTTGATATAATCCCCCGCGCATCCAGTGTAAAAGTCCTTGGCCTTGCATTGACCGAAAAACTTGACTGGTCTATCTATGTTGACCATGTTGCCAACAAAATTTTATCTGGATGCTACTCTATCCGTAAGCTCAAACAAATTGTTCACCCCCATATCTTATTGCAAGTCTACTTTGCCCACATCCACTCTCACTTATCCTATGGCCTGCTATTTTGGGGAGCCTCCCCCCAAGCTAATAGAATATTCATCCTCCAAAAGAGAGCGATACGCATTATTGCGGGTGTCTCCAGAAAACACTCCTGTAGGAGGGTCTTTAAGGAATTAGGCATTCTAACTCTAGCCATGCTCACTCATCCAGTCTGCTGCACTCTTTGTTCGCACAAATAGTAACACTCTTCCCTCTCAATGGGTCTGTGCCACTGCCACAACACAAGATCCATTCTTCACATACATAGGCCGCCCCACCAACCTGCGTCTTTTTTCACTAGGCCCAGAGTACCTTGCCTCCACCCTTTACAACAAGCTCCCAGAAAACATAAAAACCTCCCCCACCCTGCCCTCCTTCAAACACAAGTTAAAAATATATCTCACAGAAAACAGCTTCTACTCAGTTAGTGACTACCTCTTAATGTAAATAATAAACAATTATAAATAATGAACAATTAATTAAATAATAAATAATAAACAATTATTATTCTAGCTAAATTCAGCAATAATGATATATCACCTGTTTTAAAGTCCTGTTTCAAAGTCTACTGACATTGTAAGTTGTAACATATGATTACTATTTTTTAGTTATATGCCTCCATATCATTATGTCTCATACTTTCATCTGTACCATTATCTTGTACCAATTGTAAATCACCTCATTGAACAATTCTCTTCTCCAGTTATACTTCCATAAATTAATATATTATATCAATGTCATTATCATTAAAAGCAACTCGCTTATTTTCAAATTCCACTTTTATATTATCCTCCCACATGTTGGCTTATCCACAAACAATTGTAACTAGATACATCATATAAATTATTTTTCTTGCCACCATTGAGTGTAGATTTCACAGTCCACAATGTTACAATTATTACAATGTATTAATTTATTATATTTTCATAATTTTCTTTATTTACTTAATGTACATGATTACTCTGTAGTACTAGGATTACATATACTAATCTGTAAGTTACCTTAGGCTATTCACCTTCTCCTCCGGGAGTCAAACATGTACAATGTGCCTGTCAAGATGAATAAAGTTATCTATCTATCTATCTCCTATGGGGCCAGTCCACGCGCAAGTATCCGTACACGCGAAACTGTCGAATGATTTGCTCTGTAAAGAAGTGAAGAATGGCATCAGAGTAAGTATAGGCTCCACTATAATTTTGTTTTTGTAATCATTTTTTGATATTATTATGATTGTAAGATGGGCCATCAAATTCCAACTCGCAACCTTCTCGTGGTTTGGCCCGTTATTAGGGGAGTTTTACTCCCTGAAACTAATGGCGAGCTCTGGGTCGTCGTCGGGGACTACCTCCCCGACGGCGACGACAATGACAACACGGACGGATGATGACACAGACGAAGACGACCACGACGTGGGGGAACCCCTGCCCTCCCCTTATGCTTGTGTCTGGTTCTGACTAGCACAGGCCTGTCCACCCCTTGTCCCCCCGTGTCATCCCTAGCGTCCCTCTTTTCGTCTCGATTAGCCAATTTGGATAAATATGAGACGTTAATCAATATCCAATCCAATCCAATGATTGTAAGATTGTGGATGAATAAATGAAATGAAATGAATGATATTTTGAGTAAAGTTTGGTTTTGGTCAAAACAAGTACAATTTTATGTTAATGGTGATATGTTTTTTTTACACAAAGTTCACACAAAATATTTATTGCTGGTATGTAAACATGTGCAAATATATTGCAATCGACTTTGATAAAATTATTAGATTTTAACAAATAATTTTGCAGTGGAACTTGATTGACTTGAGATACCACACATAACAAAAAACTTGTAAAAATACAGCCAAACTTGAGATCACTCAC
>JAMZAV010009357.1:0-24946 GCA_024449915.1 Sweltsa coloradensis | reverse complement strand
CAATTTATTTGCCAAGCTTTGCACAGTCCAGGCAAGTGAATTTGCGAAAATGTAGGAGGGTACAGGGGTTTGGCATTTCTTTTAGATCTCATTGCTTTGATTGTGTACGGTTTGGCTGTATTTTTTTTTATATGAGAGGGATCTCATTAATTTTTCAAGTACCATTGCAGTTATTTCTTAAAATATAATAATTTTATCAAAGTCGATTAAGTTGCTATGGTATTACCAACTAACAAAAGAATGTAACATATCAAGTGGTTCTAAGACTTGTTTTTTGTACTCAATGTAGGTGATCATTGTCAAGTAACTATATGGTAAATTGTTGATTATATTATGCTTGTAAAAGGAAATTAAAACCTTTATTTGGAAGCCTTCCAGCAAACTTTTTCGACTTTTTCTTTCAAAAGGCACTACAAGAGGATGGGATAGTCGCGAAAATTAAACCACGCGAAATAACAGTTTTTTTCGTGATATCTCGAGAACGATGCAAAATATCTAAAAACGGATTCTAGGCCGAACTGTGATTTTGTTAGAACGATATAATACAAGAAAAAATATTGTAATGTGATGGTTATTAAGTTTTTTATTAGAAATTTAATTAATTAAATGCATATCTCTAATACACACCGCACCAATTATTATATTTGAATATTTTTTCTTGCATTATATTGTTCTCAAAAAACCACAATTCGGTCTAGATTCAGTTTTTAGAAATTTTGCACAGTTCTCGAGATATCACGAAAAAACTGTCATTTCGCGTGGTTTTTATTCGCGACTATCCATCCTCTTAAAATATGAACGTTGCATTAAAACCCGTTTAGCAAGAAACCCTGGCCATATAAAACTCACAAAATAATAAGAAGCCAGCTTTAGTAGTAGCTAACACCCTTAACTCATTCAGTGGAATCGTCCACTGTAATGGACACCAACTTTCAAAATTTATATCAGGGTAAAAGATAGTTTTTTTCAATTTGACCCCAATTTTTTTTTATCCCGATTTGACGAAAAGTGACTTTTTTTTAGAGCAAATTGAAAATACACATCTACAAAAATATTTGAAATGAAGAAATATGGTTTGCCCCGGAAAAGTAATTTATTTTTAGTATTGCTACTATTTGAGTAACAAAAAATTTAAAATATGCAAAAATTTCAGAAAAAATCTTGTTTTAGGAATGTACATCAAATTTACATCTTTACCTAAAATGAAGCTTTAATTCAAAATCCAAAATTTCCCAAAATTCCTTAAAAACACGAAAAAAAAAAATTAAAAAACACAAAATCTTAGAAAAAAGTGGAATTTAGAAATTATTGCTTAAAATTACTTAATTTTGGCCAATTTTATCCTCCACTGAATGGGTTAAAGAAATTTTTGAGCATGATTCAAGTCATTTTTTCACCAAGAAGGAATGTTTGTACACTAACCAAATTTGGCATGTGTTGTCAGGTACCTATATCCTCTTGATATAATTGTTTTTAAGTTCACATCACGTTTCACGAAGGCTGGGTGACAACACGAAATCACCCCAACTCTACTTGCTGTATAAGGTGCCTGAGTGTGTAGCCCACCGCGGGTTGGCTACGGCGCCCTAACGGGCACCTACCTACACAACAGAGAAAGACCTGTGCTTGATAAATCCAGCCGCGGGCGACTCGAGATAGCTGACACCGGCTCAGAAACCGAGCACCCATGTTGCGTGTCGTGGAGGTAGAATTATGGTAACTCGTGGGTGTTTCCTTTCATTTACGACTAGCATAAATATACTAGCAGCCAAATTCTGACACTGGCAAATACTGAGATTGGCATAAACAGCACAAATAACTTATAACATTCATCCGTGGTCTTGCTGGAATTCTTAAAATGTGGGTGGATGGGTTGATGAGCAAAATTTCTTATTGATATTCCCCAATAAAATTGAAAAAATATAAAATGGTGACGCAGTTCGTTATTACCCACCTACGACCCTTATTTCTATTCTTCGAACGTTATAGGCCTTGTGGTTCAAACATCTGGATAGGGCCTATATACACAACACGCAATCACATAATCTGTGATTCTCACTTAAATATTTTACTCCTATTTTTGGACAAGACATAATTATAACTGGCAAGGGGAAAAACATGAAAGTGTACTATTATACGTATAATATGATAGTAGATACACCCGGGTACGTCATTTCATAGAAGGATGTATTATTATACGTTATCATCTTCTTAATTATAGATTCCAAAATGCGATGGAAGCTTTATATTATATTTATTTGATACCACTAACAATCATTGATTTATATTTAATATTCTGACCAATCAGAGGCCTCTCTTAAAGCCCTATAGACATTGTTGCCCACGCATTAGAGGTGTAGAATTGGTACTGTTTGGACGATTTTTTCGTACATCTACGTTTGACTATAAGAAGTTCACAGGGAAAGTTGAATTCAGTTTTTTAAAATTCATGCATGCAACACTTGAACGTGTGCATTAACAGCGATTTAAAAGTTGTTTTTCTAAAATATTTATTGAGGGTTAATGCCCTATTTGTGCGAAGATTAATGTGAACAATGTGATGTACTTGGATTGTTGGCAAACAATGGGAAAATCCTGTAATTATTAGATGAAAATACGTTAAATTTATTCACACGATTACTACAAACTATGAACCTACTTTGTTTATACTCTTTTGTAAATCCGTTTTTTTGACTGAACAGGGTGGACGATAAAAAAGTTGTTTTTAATTGGAGATATTAGCGACATCTGAGTTTAGCTTGACTAAGATCTATATAAACTTTGTTTCAACCATCACCATGCCTCAAACTAAAGGTCGGAGAATGGTGCAGAGAGATACTATAACAAACGTACTTGACAATCTGGTGGTAGTCATCTTTATTGGCAAGGTAATAATAATTAGATTCGATAACCATTATCATTAACATAATATATGAATCGTCGGTGGATTACAGCATAAACAAAATTTTGTTTTCCTTTGATTTTAAAAGTGATATTTTATGACCTTTTAATTAAATTATTTTACTTTTAAAACAAACGAATGTAGCTAGTAGTTTTTTGGTGTTTTCTCTCACTGTATTAAAAAGAATAACATAAAATTATTTTCCAAGAAACATATCTCAACTCTGGTCTTCAATTGTACTAACAAAAATTGGTCGGGTGTAACCACATGTTACACTTTAACTTTCCAAATACCCAATCTCTGGTTGGTCCATTATTCCGCTAGACAATGGTGCCCCCCCCCCAACGCCTGTCCACTAGTGATTTCTCGGTTTTAGAATTAAAGTACCCAACTGACATCATTTTATTTCGAACTAAATGATAGAAAAAAGACAATAAAAATTACGAATTTAATTTATCCAATAGTGACTTAAACATTATTTTTTCTTTCAATAACCCATTTTTGTTTCGTAATTATCTTGTCACCCTCTATATATATCTTTGTTCCAGGGTTTTGGCAGGACGGACGCCAGGCCCGACCTTGTAATTCTACCTGAGTACTTCAGCCCTAGTTGGCACACCCTGCCTCCCTGCGAACATAACTCCCTCCGGTTGGCCCTTAGATTATTCATAAAATAAATCCCTTCTTCCTTATAATTTTTACATCGTTTCGTGTTTTCCTCTTTTTCCCGGTGGCCATGTAATATCTACAGAAACAACACGAGAATAGATCTTATGGCTAACTTTTTACTAATTATCTTAGAAGGTTTAAATTTATGGGCATGGCATTGTGGTACTTCCAACCTGAACACATTGAGATGTTTGCTTATGAGATCACAAGGATGGTTAATCCGAAACTTTGGATAGTAAATATCAGAAAAGAAACGTTTTTATAATATAACTTTTGATGTGGTTAAACTAATTAAACATATCCGAAATACCCTTAACGATCATATTATGTATTAACGATATTTGGCATTTCTTTTTCAATTTACTACCGATCGCAGAAATGTTTATAAGGTATGTTAAAAATATATATATAAATTATTAATTATAAAAATAAAAAGATGTATTGTATTTACGTACTTCATTTAGTTTAATGATAGGACACATCTACAATAAGTGTCCATATAAACTTTTTGACAACGATTCTGTGATAGCTCACTCAATTTACATAATAGTTTGTATTATATCACTACACTGTTCACACGAAACTTTGGCCGTCAAAGGAATTTGATGATACGATAAATTGTAGCAAAGATTTTGCATATTGAAGTAAAAATCATTAAAAACAAATATTAAACAGTCTGCACTTAGACATAGTAATTTTATAAAAATGTTGCGATATGTTTCTGAATGTGGCATTATCTTGTAATCTTTGATATTTAGGGAATGGTTCCCGTGGGCACGTCTACGTATCCCGGTTTGAAATAACTCTGTGCGTGCGACTGTTTTCATAACTTTTGGGAATTCTACAGCATGGCATTTACATTGGTGTCAACATTATCTGTAGCGCTACTCTTGCCTTGGTCAAATTTCTGCATACTGATAATAAGACTGAAACACATCCGAGTATTTTCAATTGCAAGATAAAGATAAAAAAAATCTTAAGAAATCGCTTTTGTACTAAGCTGGCTCCCCCCAGTGTGACCGTTAATAATGACAACAGCCTCAAAGTCACCGCGACTGTCGGTTCAAAGCTTTAAAGACAAGAAGGGTAAAATAATTTGCCTTGTTACGACCCATTGAATGAATCAGTCCGACCGTTACCAGACCGAAAAGGATGACGACCCTTATGAGAGAGCTTTAACAAGGCGACATATCACAACTATGGCTGCTGCCCACAAACGCCATAATGGTTGAAAGCCTGACACACTGACTGCATGGGTGTGCGATAAAATTACTGAGCGCGGATTGCAACATTCTCCCTGTACAGAACGTAAAACGAAAAATAATAGGAGATTGTTATCCCTCAAAAGACAACAATGTAGTGGATGCTAGCAGGTGCAAAACCTTGAAAAATACCTCAACAAGAGCTTAATATTGAAATGTTCAATGTTTTAGTTGAAGACAAGATCTTCACATTATACTGATCAGGTTTTCGTACATTTAAGTTATGTATGTGAAACCGACGACAGTAAATGAGTGACAAGTTTATTTCAATAATCATTATTACTCATCCAATGATTACAGGTATATTCAATCGTTCACAAAACTTTTAAAGATGCTCCTTATTGTGTTATTGGTTGGCAATACATTGGTGTTGGGAGGTGACCGCTCTGCTGTCTTTACCAAGGTAATTGTAGAGATTATTTTGATACAAATAATATTTTGATTGCATGCCTAATTTTTATTCATATTCATTCGTGGATAAAAGAAGTAAGTTTACTTCTAGTTCTCATCAAACAGACATTGTAGGACAAATCTAGAAGCGCAACATTTCATTAATAAAAACTATGCACATATCACAACTATTAACTGTGTACAAATTTTTTCAATATTACAAAAAAATAAATCACGTACACAAAATTGCACTATGCTTAATTCAATCTTGGTACTGAACAAGACATGCCATATTTTATTTTCGTAGGATTATTTCTTCTTTGTGAAAAATGAATTGTCACATGCTCAAAATCACTTTAAGATGTTAGTTCTAGGTTACTACTACTTCTACTACTACTACTACTACTACTACTACTACTACTACTACTACTACTACTACTACTACTACTACTACTACTACTACTACAACTACTACTACTACTACTACTACATCATGTTTAAATGTAAAATGTGCTATTGTGGTGATGTTTTTGATCATGGGTTTTTTATGGTTGTGGTGGAATTTGGTCTTTAAAAAAAGCTTAATCAAAGCCTTGCAGCTGTTTCTTTGTTTAGGGTGTGTTACTTATTTATTACAATTAGTATTATTATTTTATTTATTTATGTTTGTGTTTGTTTTATTGAATTTTGTTGTATCTCAATTTCATTCTAGGGAATATTTAAATTCAATGTTGCCGTATTAAAAACAAATAATCAATTTAATTTAATTTTGTTTGTCAAGAATGCATAACTGTTTTGGAAATATCATCTGTATTGACATAGGAACTGGATTCCAAGGGATTGATTGATTGATTTATTGTATTACTATGTACACATGTTATAAAAGATTTGAACCTGCTATTAAGCTGTTTTGTAGCTTTGCTGGACAATCGATTGTATCTGTAATAAATTGTTCACTAAAGGCAACTTAAAAAAAAAAAAAAACTACTACTACTACTACTACTACTACTACTACTACTACTACTACTACTACTACTACTACTACTACTACTACTACTACTACTACTACTACTACTACTACTACTGCTACTACTACTACTTCTACTACTACTAGGAAAACGCTAAAGTCCCGCCGCTTTTATGGATGAGCTTTTTAAAATTTTTAGTTTGCATGGGATATCTTTACTTTTGCAAGTTCTTTGTTTTGCTGCCTACGCATTGTAGCTGATTGTTGTCAAGTTTCTTTTGTTACCTGTCAATTGGTATTATTTACTGTAAAAAACTTATATTGAAAGCTTTATTTCTATAGATTCTGGCTAACTATTTAAACTTTTTCTTTTTAAAAGGTACTACATCACCATAACCTTAATGCCCATGTATAATATGAACGTTGTAGCCCCACCCGTTTGGTCAGAATTGGCCCAAATGGCACGAAAATATCGCACAAAAAATCAAAAAACTTATATTAAAAGCTTTATTTCTATAGGTTCTGGCTAACTTTTTCATTTTTTCTTTCAAAAGGTACTACATCACCATAACCTTAATGTCCATGTATAATATGAACGTTGTAGCCCTACCCGTTTGGTCAGAATTGGCCCAAATGTCACGAAAATATCGCACTAAAAATCGGGAAAAATCGTTAAATTACGATATTCATGAAAAAATATTTCTTCGATTGTACCCAAAAACAATACACCTCTAAGTTCAGAGATTTCGAAGGTCCTGTCAAAATTTCATCAAGATCGGATATGCCGTTTGCCTGGTAGAGAGTTAACAAAAAGACAAAAACAAAAACAAAAAAAAAAAAAAAAAAAACCCCGAGCTAAATTTTTTGGGGGTCAGTGAAATTGAAGTCTTCGCTTCGCTCATCCAACTACGCCTTCTACTACTACTACGCCTTCTTCTACTACTACTACTACTACTACTACTACTACTACTACTACTACTACTACTACTACTACTACTACTACTACTACTGCTACTACTACTACTACTACTACTACTACCGTCAGAGTAATAGCTTTTTACCGGCTTCAGCCTGCTCACTTGTCGGCTACCTACACGTTAGAGCGCGCTAGTTGTTAGCACTGATAGTTGCACAACCTAGCAGACAACTAGGGAGGTAATTGGTTGCCGGTCACTTCTGCTCAGTCCAACAATTCGATCCTAGCGCTTGTAGCGCATGCTTGTGTAGCTACTTCAACACTAATGACGCGCAAATTTTGAATTTGTATTTGAAATCAAATAACTTGCTGTTTTGAAATTAAGATGCTTCTTTGCTTAAAATCCAAGCTAGGTGAAAATTATTGTTGCGATGTATTTGCTGCGCATTTATCACGTTATTATTATATAATGTATTTTTATTTTTTTACAGGATGATAGTTAGGTCTAAATGAAACAAAATTTCATTGTTACTACTGAGCCTTCCTTGGGCAATTATTTATTTGATATGATGTTGGGTGAGAGCATCAACATACAAAAGCAACGCAATAGTATTTAAACATCATTCCGCATTTATGTGTTTTGGGGTTGTAAGTTATTTATCTGTTATTAAAATAAATTGCTGGGGACATTTCGCCGCGCGAATATATTTGGTTGTGTTCACGTTTCAGCCCAAAGTATGTGGACTATCCTCAGGATAGACCTAATTAAATAATAAATGTCCCAATTAATTAATTAATTAATTAAAAATATGATAATATCCGGGTCTCAAAAGCCTAAAATTAGGAATTTATATCAAGTTATTATTTAGTTACAGACACAGGATGGTAAATAACTGTAAAAAAAATGTTAAATGAGTTCCCGAGATTATTTTGGCATTAAATATTCGTTCCTAGCCAAAAGACTGCTGTGTTGTTGTAACTGTAAGATACAATTTGAATTTTTTTTACGATGATGGACTTGGCTGCGTCGAGTGGAATATAAATTAGAGTGAAATGTAAAAATTTCTATTTTTAATTTGCGAAATAACACTATATAGCCATACTCGTTACAAACAAGTTAAAAAGGCATTTCCCTTAGCTAGATGAAATTGTCGCTCTCCATTACAACATATTATGGGGTCTACACAATCAATGCGTTATGTTAATTCCCCACCCTGTGCCCTCCTGTCTCACCCGTCGTGCGATCTTCCACAATTATACCGCGTAAATAAATTATTACCAACATTTCTCTAATGTTTTCAATCTGCTAGAAGTCAAAAGCGCACTTTAATATATTATCTGCTCGCCAGCATTCTAGCCCCAGCCCCCCCCCCCCCCCCCCCCCCCCCACTGTGCCAACGCTCGTGACCTTGTGACAAGATATAAAGCAGATGCAAGGAAGGAACAGTAAGTGTTGCATTAGGGCCTACGTCTGGGATGAGCGGGTTCAGCCAAGGCCATCTCTATATCGCTCCGCTCTCACCCCACGACCCCCCCCCTCACCCCCCCCTCACCCTCACGATGGCCTCGGTTCAGCGGGCGTTACACTAGGAAGTTCAAAAGTGAAAAGAGAAACAATTTCAACTGTTTTTTGATGATAACAGCATGAAATATAAATGTTTTTATTATTTTATTTTTCCTTTTGATGTTTTCTGCTATGTAATTTGAACAGCCATTGTATTTTCCAATACTATTTCCTATTTCAAACTCAAACAGAGCCGCTTTAGTCCAGTTATAGAGCAAATACAGTTAGCTCTTGAAGGGGTTTTTATTTTTTTACATTAACTTTCCTCTTTTCAATAGTCATTAGTCAACTCTGGTCTACTATAAAAAAGAAAAGTAAAAAGTAAAATGACCTTGAAGAGTTGATTGTGATTGGTCAATTTCAGAAATAGGTGGCAGATATCATAACATGTGCCAGAATGCATATAAACCTGGCTGTGAAATATAATAAAATGCTTGACAAATGTCAAATGTTTCACACTGGCCAATTTGAGCATATTCTTTTGAAAAAAAAACGAAATAATAAGAATGATGAATGAGGAAAAGTCGGTAAAATCACCATGAACGTCAATCATTGGTATTGTTTTAGAATATGATTCAAAAGATGAAATTGATTGATTATTACTAGTCAGGTGGCTTTGTTGACAAGTTTGTTATTTACTGGTTTAGAATAGCCCTTCTTCTGTTTACTTTTCTCTTTTCACTTTTTGAACGTATCATTCACACGATTTCTTGTGTAATTTGTGATAGTAATTTTTTATAACCGCGTCCGCCGGTAATGTGGACGGGTACCCGGGTAGTAAAAAGTCGAGTTTCGTCATCCCTAATAGTCTCAATGACACAAGACATAGTTAAAAATATAATCTGAGTTTTAAAAAAATCTCGCGGTCATTTGCGGCGCATTTGTTAAGTGCGTTACTCGCGAGTAGAACACATTGTTCTCTTCGAGAGCGGAGTTCTTTTGTATGTCAGCTAATTGAAATATATACAATTTCAGATACCGAGGAGCAACAAGCCCGAAGATTGAGAATAAGATTAGACTAGGATGTCATAAAAATATTTAATTCATAAAGTAATAAATAAGTTTATCCAATACAATCTTAACTCTTGAAGTCATTATTAAAATCAAATGCTATTACAAAAATGTATGATTTTTGTAAGTTTTATCCACTATGAATGAAAAAAATCGGACATCATTTACGGGTTTTAAGCATTTTATATACATTATTTTGGATAATAACAAAATAGCCCGAAGATTGAGAATAAGATTAGACTAGGATGTCATAAAAATATTTAATTCATAAAGTAATAAATAAGTTTATCCAATACAATCTTTAACTCTTGAAGTCATTATTAAATCAAAATCAAATGCTATTACAAAAATGTATGATTTTTGTAAGTTTTATTCACTATGAATGAAAAAAATCGGACATCATTTACGGGTTTTAAGCATTTTATATACATTATTTTGGATAATAACAAAATACTTAAAACCCGTAAATAAAGGCCGATTTTTTCCGTTCAAAGTGGATAAAACTTACAAAAAATCATACATTTTTGTCATAGCATTTTATTTTAATTTTAATAATGATTTCAAGAGTTAATGATTGTATTGGATAAACTTATATATCATTTTAATTATTAAATATTTTTATGACATCCTAGTCTAATCCTATTGTCAATCATCGGCCGTGTAGCTCTTCGGAATCTGAAATTGTATAGAATTCAATTAGCTGACTTACAAAAGAACTCCGCTCTCGAAGAGAACAATGTGTTTCTACTCGCAAGTAAACGCACATAGAGATAGTGTCATCATGCCTTGAATGTCGCCACAATGTGCAATTATTTTAACCAACGCAACAATACCGTAAACATTTTATATATTTTGTGTGTATTCATCCCTTGAATAGTAATTTATAAATCTTTGTTGCCAAGTTTTATTTCACGTAATTTAATAGCAGATTAAATATACTTTGTATATTTTGTGTTATAGAGTTGATATATTCTTCTGACTTACGCCAGTGAAGATCGGTAAATCTATCACCAGCTATCACGAATCAACATTGTATCTATTTTTAATATAGCCTAATTGTAGGTGTATAAACGCTTGGGTTTTTGTGTTGAAGTAAATTTATTTGTAGTTTCCCAAACGCATATGGAGATGTTTTTCCCGATAGTTGATTTTGACAATGGCGAGTGTTCCTGGAATTAAATGGAGCTCGCGTCCCTAATTATCGCATTCCCTTGAGACTAATCAAGAAACTCTGATTGTTTGTAAATAGACGTGCACTCAACGCATCCTTAGACCGACGCATCCCGGCAGCATTCCAATGTAGGCCTATGCCATCTGGACGCTTGTGACTTATGAGCTCTATGCCCCATATGGCTGAAAATATGATATCATAATTAGGGCTTGTAAAATAAAATAAAATCGTATTTAGAGTCTATCCACTCAAGTCACAGAACTGATTTAGTATTGTATTTGTACAACATTGTAATGATCAACAGATAATTTAAATGGTTTAATTCCTATCATTCGTAAAACGCTTTTTTGGTGTGGCTGACGTGCCGAACAATGGATTTATGTTGATGAATCGCACCTATCGCTTCTGTAATTCTGTAAATTATATGCATACACTTAGTCGGTTATGTGTGGTATGAGACCTTTTCTAACATGCCTTTAAATAATTACACAATGATTAACGGCTATTGCCCCCAAAAATTACAAAACTTGCAAAATCAATAAAGCGCAGGCCAGTAAACAACGTCATTACAATGTTCGCGAATTTGCGGTATGTCATGAAATTAAAAGTTTTAATTCGATTCGGTTGACGATGCGGATTACTTTTGCGATTATAGAGACACGCGTTTTGTATGTTTCGGGGCTTTGCGTGATTAATAATTCCCATTCCGAGTTTTATTTATCTCCTTCTGCAATTTATATTATGCATACACGTTATTGTTTTCTTGTTCTCCACGCGTTTTCGCCATTCATAAATAAAACATTAGAATAAAATTTGGAATCTGTATGCGAACGTGTGTACTAATTGGATGAGCGTAGCGAAGACTTCATTTCACTTACCCTTGAGAAGAATAGCTCTGGCGGTGTTTTTTTTTTGTTCGTTAGCACTCTACGGGGCAAACAGCACATCCGATCTGATGAAGTTTGGAGGGGACCTTCCACGATTTTGGGTACAATCGAAGAAATATTTCTCATGAATATCGTACTTTTACGATTTGTTTCGATTTTTAATGCGACATTTTCGTGACATTTGGCCCGCGACCGGGCAAACGGCTTCTCCGATCTCGATGAAACTTTATGGGAACGTTAGAAATCACGGAACTTGTATATTTTATTATTTTGGGGACAATCAAAGGTATATTTCTCATAAAAATCGTGCTTTTAGGGTCAACGATGGGTCGATGTGATCTCGCCGCGCCCCACACCGTTTCGCGGCTAACCGAGACTCGTGACGGTTCGGTTCTGTGTTTTTTTTTTATATTTGACGCAACAACCGTTAGGTCATAATGCACCACTCTAGCCTAGGGGATATGGCGAGGAGGGGTCCATGCTGTCAGAACCAGACACTGGTAAGGGGAGGAAGGGGGGTTTCTCACGTCGCGGTCGTCATTGTCTTTGTCATCGTTCGTCGTGTCATTGTCATCGTCGTCGGGGAGGTCGTCAAGGAAGGAGGAGGTGTCCCCGACGACGATTAAATAAAAATAAAATAAAAATTTTATTTAGAGTTCTACCCACTCAGTTATATAACTCGATTTTCGGTGCGGGACTTTAAATCAAAGCGACCAAGCCAACCCTGCAGGCCCCGACGCAATCGACGAGTGAGCGATAACCAACCAAAGATCGATATTTTAATAGGAAATATAGCAATCAGTGGTATGGACAGTGCGAACACCCGCGAATCAACGACAGAATCAACAAGGCCGATTCAGAACACCTCTGAAATTTATTATGTGCTTCGTTGCTAGGACGGCTGCCAGAGCTCGCCTCTAGTTTCGGGTCTTTCAGACTCGCAGTCGGTCGCCTCGCATTGTTGAAGGCAGACATGGTTCACTTTTGCTCTTGTCTTGATAATGACGACAATGACGACAACAATGACGACTTGAAACACTAACCATTGGATAAAAATAATCAACCATAAAAGCTCATCCATCAACGCGACTGGAAAAAACGTTCGCGAAGTGGCCTAGTTTTAGCCCATTGTGAATGTGATAGGCATTGGCAAGTATAGCACGCTTTACTACAACAATGCAACATGCGAACCGAAATGAAGGCAAGCCACAAGTATGTCTTAGGCTAGGATACCAAAACACTAAAAAGTACAAACACAACACATTTCTAGGAATAAACTAGTCGCAAAGTCGCGCTTACATTCAAATGTGAGTGTAAAATTAAAATTGTTAGATAGATTCCATAACCACGACTTTTTAATTTAAAACATTGTGCAATGTGTATTTTTGTTGGTATCCTAGACAACCTGAGACTTGCCCTTCATTTCGGTTCGCATGTTGCATTGTTGTTGCAGTAGTGTTGGTTGGCTATATAGAGGAACTTACCCAACACTAGAAATAACTATAAAACAGTAGTTTTGTAGTAAAAACATCATAATATTATAGTCTTTTGAGAAGAACAAAACTATTTTTCAATTTATTTTACGTACTCCCAATATTGCGGCTTTTTAAGGCATTTTTTGTAATCTTTCTATAAAATATAAATATAAATATACTGTGTAATTATAATGTAAGGTGGTTGTGACATTGAGCATTTTTTGCACTCAATATTTTAGGTTAACAGTAATTAGTAGACTTAGTTGACACTAAGTTATATTCGATCGATTGTTGTTTGTGGGGTATCATTGGTATCATTGGTATCATCATCATCGTTGGGTTAACAAGTGCTATGCTCTTTTGAGGATCTCCCTTCCAAAAAAGTTTCCCCATCTACGGTCGGGAGTTTGACGTACTGATGGGGCTGTTAACCCAGGCATGGGTTAATTTAGCGACGACCGGCAAATCAAATTAATTTAACAACAATGTACGGAAATAATAATAAAGTACTAAGAAAATTATACAACTTAACATGAAACCTTTCGATGTTCCACCCCCGTCTTTCCCCCCCCCCCCCCCCGACTAGTGTCACGATGACGTAATGATGCAATCACTCATCATGTAAACTCAAAACAAGGCCATCCGGGCAAGCCATCTGAGACTGATATGGGATCCTCCGACCGACGAGATGCTTTCCGTCCTCTTCCACAGCGATCACGTTATGCGCTGTTGCCTGTTGCATTATTTGAATGGCAACATGGACTGGAGAGTGACCATTCGGATAGCGACGCGCATTTCCAAGGAATTCTTCAGCAATTGTTTGAAAGGCTTTTGTTAACTGTTCCGTCACCACAAAGATAAAATAATGAGTGCTGACATTCAACCAATTTACTTACTTGCGTGTTTATCAACGTATTTATTGGCCTGTTTTAGTCAAAGAAAATCTTCTTGGAAGTTGGAGTTGTTGAAAATGTGTTGTTGCGTCCATATTTACGTAAATACTGTTCCCAACCGGGAATAGTTTAGAAACTATACCAACTTTCTTCTTGACGGTAGCTCATGAGTCCTACAACTAGCAGTGATCTTTTACAACCAATTGCTATCACAATTCACAACACAATATATTAAAGCTACATTATTATATCTTCACTATTCCCGGGAGGCTAAAGAAGATAGATAGACGCCATGTTTTTAATTGCATACAAAACAAGAGGGCAAAAGTCAAAAATAAAATGCGTTTATTGTGTCTAATGGAGAGCGACAATTTCATCTAGCTAAGGGAAATGACTCTTTGTACTCTGTTTAACGATTATGCCTATATAGTGTTATTTCGCAAAAAAATTGATAATTTTTACATTTCACTCTAATTTATATTTCACTCGACGCAGCCAAGTCCATCATCGTAAAACAAATACAAATTGTATCTTACAGTTGTTACAACAACACTGCAGTATTTTGGCTAGGAACGAATATTTAATGCCAAAATAATCTCGGGAACTCATTTAACATTTATTTTACAGTTATTTACCATCCTGTGTCTGTACCTAAATAATAACTTGATATAAATTTCTAATTTTAGGCTTTCGAGACCCAGATATCATATTTTTAATTAATTAATTAATTAGGACATTTATTATTTAATAAGGCAACCAAATATATTCGCGCGGCGAAATGTCCCCAGCAATTTGTTTTAATAACACATAAATAACTTACAACCCCAAAACACATAATACGGGATGATGTTTAAATACTATTGTGTTGTTTTTGTATGTTGATGCTCTCACCCAACATCATATCAAATAAAATAATTGACCAAGGAAGGCTCAGTAGTAACAATTTAATATTGTTTCATATAGGCCTAACTATCAACCTGTAAAAAAATACATTGTATAATAATAACGTGATAAATGCGCAGCAAATACATCGCAACAATAATTTTTACAGCCTTGATTTTGAGCAAAGAAGCATCTTACTTTCAAAACAGCAAGTTATCTGATTTCAAATACAAATTCAAAATTTGCGCGTCATTAGTGTTGAAGTAGTCACACTAGCATGCGCTACAAGCGCTAGGATCGAATTGTTGACTGAGCAGAAGTGACCGGCAACCAATTAACTTCCTTCTTGGCTGCTAGGTTGGGCGACTATCAGTGCTAACAACTAGCGCGCTCTAACGTGTAGGTAGCCGACAAGTGAGCAGGCTGAAGCCGGTAAAAGCTATTACTCTGACAACACTAGTCACCCAACGCTACTACTACTACTATTACCACTACCACTACCACTACCACTACCACTACCACTACCACTACCACTACCACTACCACTACCACTACCACTACCACTACCACTACCACTACCACTACCACTACCACTACCACTACCACTACCACTCCACTACCACTACCACTACCACTACCACTAGCACTACCACTACCACTACCACTATCACTACCACTACTACTGTCTTATTCGTCAGTTTCGAGTACCCAGAGATTTTGACCAAACGGGTGGAGCTACAACGTTCATATCTGTCATGGACATTACAGTAATAGTGACGTAGTGCCTTTTAAAAAAAGTTAAAAAAGTTAGCTAAAAGGGCAGGGAAATAGGGGTTTTTTAATATAGGCATTTTACAGGTATATGATAAAAATAATTGGCAATTATTATCTACACAATGCGCACAAATAGCAAGTTTTGGGGCCACGAGATATTTAACATTCAAATTTTTAAATTTGGGTTTTTTTGGCAATTTAAACAATAATGCATAAACTATTACGTTTAAATTAATAGTTACAAATTCTACTTTGACAAGATTTTCAAGGATATAGTTACGGGCAGTGTATGTACTACATGAATCATTATGCGCAAATGAAGAAGGTAACATGAGCTAGGCCCTTCTTTTAAATCTCATTACTTTTGAGTGTATAAGTTTTGGCTGTATTTTTACAAGTTGTTTGTATGCGTGATATATTTTACAAGTATATTATAAACCATTGTTTTTCAAAATATTATCTCCTTCTTTATCACGCTTGCTGAGCATTCTGGAAGTTAAGGGTTTCCCTACTTACCATCTGCTCGGGTGAGTGCTGTACTGCGTCTGTCCCAGTCTGCCACAACAGTTTTTTAACACCCTTTTTTCGTGAATTTACCCAATATAATGCAATTGTTTCCACAATCCTATGCAATAGGGAACAGTAATTTAACAAATTGCCAATAATTATTATTTCTGCTAAGTGATCGAATATCAAAGTATATTTATCATGCATTTTCTTTTGTTTACCGTTAGTCCTGATGGAAATAAAGAAGAATTTCAAATCTATGGTATGGTGTTCTCTGCCATAGTCACACTTGTATTTCTTATTGTGAACGTCATGGGACAACTGATTGCAGATCAAGTAAGTATGGTTGTATTTTAAACTTTAATTTAAAAGGTTGAACAATGTTGTGTTTCTGACAAGTTGAATAACATGTTATGAAAACAAACCAAATAAAATTAGTTATTTAAAAAAAATTGAGTCTATAGTAAGCTAGATTCTTAAATTTCTAAAATATTTATGAGATTCTAACAAGAAGTATCCAATTTAAGACTATTTAAGACACTTTATATGGACAAATAATAAAATCAGAATTGTTATTCAAAGTGACATTATATATCATCGTCTTTAACAGTTCAGCAGACTTCACAAAAAATTAAACACATACTTATACTGTAACAATACGTCACAGATCAAACATCCCAAAAGTATTTAAAAATTCGGGAAAAGTAAAAAAAAAAAATGTTAAAAATAAAAGGTCTAAAATTTGCAGTTTGTGCTATAGATGCCAAACCATTAAACATTATTGGACTGAAAATGGTATACAATTACCTACTTTTACCAAAAGGAAATTTATATCAATGAGAATTGACAAATAATATATTTAAACCATTCATTCTTTACATGATAATGGAACGTATCTTTAACTCGTGATTGGTTTTAATTTAACAAATTTTAACACGCTTTCTTAAAAAATTAAAGAAATCACAATTAAAAGATTTTGAAGCGAAGATATAAATCGATGATATGTTTTAAATTGATTTACCTTTTTAACCAGTTTAAGCATTAATTTTTTTTGTATTTGTATTGATAAGTAAAAATTATTTTTTAATATTGAATATTTTTGCAGCACGAGGCTGTGTGTGAGTCTATGTACAGCAGTGATTGGCTTGAAGCCTCGCCGAGCTTCAAGAAGTCTATGCTCATTATAATGAGCAGAGCTAACGTCCCACTGGAGATTAAATCTGATGGTATTGACCCACTGTCCCGAAAGAACTTCAAAAATGTAAGTAGCGTTTGTGATTGACGTAGCCTTGCTTGTAAAATATAATCTTATCTTGTTAATGCCATGGATTTTATTTCCGCTTTCAATGCAGAAACTATACTGGGCTCCTGGGTCGCAATTAAAGTTAAATTATTATGTTGCAAGTTCCAATACAAGTCCTTGATTCAATTCCTAATAACGTAGAAGTAATTTTGATATAAAGGTGGGTGTGACCAGATTATTAACTTAGAGATGTGTGATATTATTTTCTCTGCGTTCTTTCTCTCTTTTGGCATTAAAGTTTTGATTCACTTTTTTTATTCACTTCATTTTACATTTTACATTTCACATTTTGAATATTTATTATAAATAATAATATGCGGGCATAAAGTGTGTCTTATTGTACATTAATGATGTGTATCATTCTTATATTAAATATGTATATTTATTATTAGTTGTGTGTATTTACGAACTAAAATAAATTTGCGTAAATCAGATGTAAAATTATATACTCTATAATAAATAAACACATAAATAAAACAACGCATTCTCTACAACGTTGTGCAAAACGGTTTTTGCCTTTGTTCATATTTTCATACGCTTTTGATATTATTAAAAAAGTAACTTTACTTATAAAATATTTGTTAAGAATTGAGATTAAATTGGAAAATAGGGCTCAATAGATCAAATTGTTTATCCATCTACGCGACTCATACATATTATTTTCGATGCCCTTATTAATAATTACAACAAGTAGTTAGTTACTAACATTTTTGGTCATTTTATTTATAGGTAATGAACGATGCTTACAAAATGGTGAATACTTTGAACAAGCTGGTGAAGTGAATCATACTGGACGGTCTTCAACACTGCTGAGTTTATGAGTGGGAGCTAGCAAGTATATCGTCAAGACTATTAGGGAGCGAAGCGCCGCTATATGCATCACTTCTCTGTGCATCCGTCCGTATGTGCGCAAGCCTCGTCTGACGATGAGAACGCAACACGACCTCCGATTGACACGCGTGTTAAAGTTGAGATTGCTCTTCAACAAACAGAACGTTTCTGAGTTCTAGGAGGCGTATAGATCCCCCCAAAATACAAAAATTTGTAAAAAAGACGGCAGCCAAGCTCTCCTTCAAAAGTCTTCGGCTGTGAATGCTGTGAGATATAGAAGTTGAGCCAAGCTTTTTATTCTTTCTCCCTAGTTTCGCTTTGAAAATATGTAAGATCATTTCGCCTGTTGACGAGCGCCAAGCCAACGATTTTTGTGGTAAAAAAAGTAAATTTTTTAAACTCGAAATCATAAAAAAAATTCTTGGCCATGAACCAAATTCAATGGCCAAGTCATTTTTTTATGATTTCGAGTTTAAAAATTTTACTTTTTTTACCACAAAAATCGTTGGCTTGGCGCTCGTCAACAGGCGAAATGATCTTACATATTTTCAAAGCGAAACTAGGGAGAAAGAATAAAAAGCTTGGCTCAACTTCTATATCTCACAGCATTCACAGCCGAAGACTTTTGAAGGAGAGCTTGGCTGCCGTCTTTTTTACAAATTTTTGTATTTTGGGGGGATATCACATCTTTTTGTTGTTCGTTCGCTATCAAGGTGTGAATGATGGACTTTGAATGATTAAATTTGTTAAGTTCAAAGTTGTTTTTTACATTTTTGGGCCCACGGTCCCCCAAGATACCCCTTGAATAAATAAATAAATAAATTTTTATTTAGAGTCTACCCACTCAGTTATATATAACTGATTTTCAGTGGGGGACTTTAAATCAAAGCGACCAAGCCAACCCTGCAGGCCCCGACGCAATCGACGAGTGAGCGATAACCAACCAAAGATCGATATTTTTAATAGGAAATATATCAATCAGTGGTATGGACAGTGCGAACATCCGCGAATCAACGCCAGAATCAACAAGGCCGATCCAGAACAACTCTGGAATTTATTATGTGCTTCGTTGCTAGGACGGCTCCAAAGTCACCGTTTACAAACTCCTAAGACAAGAACTGATAGACTTAAGTCCAAATCAGAAGTTAAAAAACTTCTGACTTGAGCGGGAATCGAACCCTGGGCCCTTCTGCATTGGAAGCAGATACGCTAACAACAAGACCAACGCACTAGCATAAGCACTAGATATTTATAATGGTTATAAGAGCATGTTTAATTTCAAGCTTGTATACAAATTACTACGCCTGAGTAATAACGCGTTTTGATTTTGCTAGGACGGCTCCAAAGTCACCGTTTACAAACTCCTAAGACAAGAACTGATAGACTTAAGTCCAAATCAGAAGTTAAAAACTTCTGACTTTAGCGGGAATCGAACCCTGGCCCTTCTGCATTGGAAGCAGATACGCTAACAACAAGACCAACGCACTAGCATAAGCACTTGATATTTATAATGGTTAAGAGCATGTTTAATTTCAAGCTTGTACAAATTACTACGCCTGAGTAATAACGCGTTTTGATTTTGATTTTCCCCGGTCCCAATTGCCCGGTTTTTGTTATATGAGGTACATCTGAGTGTGGCCCAAGTTTCAAAGTTCTAAGATGAACCGTTTTCTCGGTATAGCGTATTATTCATAAGAGTACGGAATTACCTACTTTTGATAATTTTGGTTTTTTTCCGGTACCCGTTAACCAATTTTGCTTTCCATATTCAAAGTGATAAAGAATGAGAGATATCAAAATGTATTCCACGTTTGAAACATCTCAGTTGTAGCGTTTTGCTTTGAATGATTCATTTCTTAAAGTTCAGATATGTTTTTTGTCATTTTTGGGCCCATGGTCATCCCAAATTTAGCCCCTTGTGTTTTGGACGCAAGATATTTATAATGGTTAATAGCATGTTAAATTTCAAGTTTGTACAAATTACCACGCCTTGGTAATTACGCGTTTTGATTATCATCCAAATTTTGATTTTCTCCGGTCCCTGTTACCCGATTTTGGTTTTTGAAAGCAAAAGGCACTGCGTCTGAAATACACCTAAGTGTGGTCCAAGTTTCATAGTTCTAAGATTTACCGTTTTCTCTGTAGGCTAAAGAACTCTCCGCGGAGAACTCATAGCCACCCACCCACCCACCCACCCAGCCAGCTTTAAGGAATTTGACGATGTTGAGAGCCTTTTTTAAGACAGAACGAGTTGTCGGATCGGGTTGATTTTTCTTTTGGTATGTCATGGACCACATACCAGGTCATATACCAAGTTTCAAGATTGTACTCTTTCGGGGCGGCGTGTGCAGATAGCTGAAAACCCCACAACTCTGGTAGGTAGGGCCGGAGTTCGGTGTCGCCTAGCAGCCGTATTCGCTTGTCTGCCGGGCGACGACCGTCGCCCTAGATAGTGTGCCCCTGAATAAAGGGGACTACACCAAGACATATAAATATAATGAGTATACTTTTCAAATGGCATAATCTTAGAGCATTCTTAATGAATTAAGGCATTGTGTGTTACTATATTATATTTTGTGTTTATGTGTTTACCTAAGTGTGGTCCAAGTTTCATAGTTCTAAGATTTACCGTTTTCTCTGTAGGCTAAAGAACTCTCCGCGGAGAACTCATAGCCACCCACCCACCCACCCACCCAGCCAGCTTTAAGGAATTTGACGATGTTGAGAGCCTTTTTTAACACAGAACGGGTTGTCGGATCGGGTTGATTTTTTTTTTGGTATGTCATGGACCACATACCAGGTCATATACCAAGTTTCAAGATTGTAACTCTTTCGGGGCGGCGTGTGCAGATAGCTGAAAACCCCACAACTCTGGTAGGTGTATATAGGGCCGGAGTTCGGTGTCGCCTAGCAGCCGTATTCGCTTGTCTGCCGGGCGACGACCGTCGCCCTAGATAGTGGTGCCCCTGAATAAAGGGGACTACACCAAGACAATATAAATATAATGAGTATACTTTTCAAATGGCATAATCTTAGAGCATTCTTAATGAATTAGGCATTGTGTGTTACTATATTATATTTTGTGTTTATAACTAGGAAAACGCTAAAGTCCCGCCGCGTTGATGGATGAGATTTTTTTGTAAGTTTTTAGTTTGCGTTTTTTGCGTTTGTTCGCACTTTTCCTTTGCAAGTGCTTTTTGAATGAATTGTAGGTGATTGTTGTCAAGTTTCTATTGTTACTTGTTAATTGTTATTATAAACTTCAAAAAACTCATATTAAAACCTTTATTTCTGTCGATTCTGACTAACTTTTTCAACTTTTTCTTTCAAAAAGTACTACATCACCATAACCTTAATGTCCATGTGAAATCTGAACGTTGTAGCCCCACCCGTTTGGTCAGAATCGGCCCAAATGTGACGAAAATATCGCACTAAAAATTGAAAAACTAATATTAAAACCTTTATTTCTATAATTTCTAGCTAACTTTTTCAACTTTTTCTTTCAAAAGGTACTACATCACCATAATCCTAATGTACATGTGAAATATGACCGTTGTAGCCCCACTCGTTTGGTCAGAATCGGCCCAAATGTGACGAAAATATCGCACTAAAATTCGAAAAAAATCGTAAAAGTACGATATTCATGAGAAATATTTCTTCGATTGTACCCAAAAACAATACACCTCTAAGTTTAGAGAAAACGAAGGTCCCCTTCAATTTTCATCAAGATCGCATAAGCCGTTTGCCCGGAATCGAGCGAACAAACAGACAGAACAACAAAAAAACAAAACAAAAAAAAAAAAAACACCCGAGCTTATTTTTTTGGGGGGTCAGTGAAATTCAAGTCTTCGCTTCCGCTCGCTACGCTCGCTACGCTCATCCAATAATATTTATATATTTTTATTTGTTTGAAACATAACTTATAAACATAACTGGTGATAAGATGTAAGAAAAACCCTAAACATAATTTTTTGCAAAACATTTAAAGGCATGTTAAATTTTATCGTCAATACAATGCACAGGACTCTGAAACATAATGAATATAATGCAATAATTACATTTTCAAATCAATATTAAATTAATATAAGAGAATATTACAAGCCTATTATGTGCTACGTTTACGTTACGAATGTATGAATTAGTGACAATGTGTATGGGTGATATATGCGTGTCACATTAAATATTTTGAATTAAATTGAGGGTGGTCATAAGATTAAATAAAAATATGTAATACCATTTCAAATTTTGTCTGCATTTGTAAATGCATTTGTTAATCAGTATTTATAACTCAATAGGATTGACGTTAAATAAATAAATAAAATATATAAATAGAAGTTATCTCATGTGTTTTTTAAAGTGTAGGAGACTAAATTGTGTATACCATCACACTGAAAAATTCTTTAATTTCTATATTGTACTTTTAAATGTATTTTAAAACACTTTGATATCAACATTATAATGTGTATTTAAACCCGCGATAAATGATTTTATATGACATTGCGATTTTCTGGCGAAAGCTTCACTTTTTAACTGTCCATCAGCCTTTTTTAATAAGTGAAATCTTTTATTTAAATTAATTTCGCGTGGAAAACCTGTTAAGGGTATAAATAAAATAAATAAATTAATTTTATTTAGAGTCTACCCACTCAGTTATATAACTGATAACTTAGGACAAATGTAATGGGATGTTTAAGGGCTCCTTAAGAGGACTCAATACCTTGCAATCGCATTGATTGCTGATCTTGTCGGGATTGGAACTAGGGACCTTTCGAATCAGAGTCTCGCAGTGTGGCTCGTTGGTCTTGTTGTTAGCGTATCTGCTTCCAATGCAGAAGGTCTAGGGTTCGATTCCCGCTAAAGTCAGAAGTTTTTTAACTTCTGATTTGGACTTCAGTCCATCAGTTCTTGTCTTAGGAGTTTGTAAACGGTGACTTTGGAGCCGTCCTAGCAACGAAGCACATAATAAATTTCAGAGTTGTTCTGAATCGGCCTTGTTGATTCTGGCGTTGATTCGCGGGTGTTCGCACTGTCCATACCACTGATTGCTATATTTCCTATTAAAAAAATCGATCTTTGGTTGGTTATCGCTCACTCGTCGATTGCGTCGGGGCCTGCAGGGTTGGCTTGGTCGCTTTGATTTAAAGTCCCCCACTGAAAATCAGTTACATAACTGAGTGGATAGACTCTAAAAAAAATATTTATTTATTTTTATTAAACGCTTGAGCCCGCGTTCGGAGGCGCGTGAATAAAACAGATGGAGATATACTCAGCACGCAATCGTAACATATGTTGTTGTTCTGAATTAAATATTAAACTACCCTTGAGGATACCAAAACTTGTTTTATATTTAAAGCCGGTAATAATATACTTGGGATGTATTATTCCAAAATGACATTTCAAATTGGGGTGGGAGATAATATTGTGCATACATATTTTTATAAATACATAGGAAACCAAAACTTCTTAAGTTTTACATTAGACATTATCTAAACATCTTGCTCGTTAAATTGGAGACATTCAGATACACCTATCAAGTTCTACAAAAACTTAGGATAACCACATGTATACAAACATTAAATAATTAAAATTACGATTTAAACTCACGAGTAAGAATAAAATGAAAATAGGGTGAGAATGTTACATTTAATTTAAAGACAATGTATTTTGTTTTTGAAAAAATCATTTTTATCAAATCATGTTTCTGAATGTCAAGCTGTGAAAGCGTGCAGTGACCAAGGTATATAAAATCTCCACGCTCAAGGTTCTCACATATTTCGCTGGGAGATTGAGTTGTCCTTGAAATCTTGACTCGTATTTCGTACTGGCTGTGTTTAATTGTATGCATTTCAAATTTGTTAAAACGTCTATTCCGACAGGGGTTTGAATCCTGTTCTCCCACATTCCGGGTATGAGGGCGTCTTAGCCAACTAGACTAGGAAAACGCCAATTTCGTTGTAAGATTAGTATGCGAGCAATGCGTTGAGCACCGGTAACATTTTAACTAACAATTTTTGAAATATAAATTATAAATGGTGGGATTTTGAGTTCAGTTACTACAAGGGCGCGCCGACTGTAAACCATATTGCGCAACTCTATCCAATAGGCTAGAGAGAAAAGACCGATGCTTGCTGGATCTAGCCTTAGGTATAGGAAGAGGAAAGGAATGTACCCGGGTATTTAACACATGGCTCGCTAACTTGTCTTGTACTTACCGTAATAGTTAGTGGCATAAACCTACACAACGGAGAAAGGCCAGTGCTGGACAGATCCAGCCGCGGGCGACTCGAGATAGCTGACACCCCGGCGCAGAAACAGAGCACCCACATTGCGTGTCGAGGAGGAAGAATAATGGTAAGAAATTGGTGTTTAGCGCTTCCTTTCATACGGCAAGCATAGAAATAATAAGCTTGGTGGCAAATTCTACCCCAGGGTCAGACTGAGATGGGCATAAACTGCAAAAATTACGTATCACGTGTATCATTGGCCTTGCCAGGAATTCTTTAAGGGTGGGTGGAGGGGTGGGTGAGCAAATCCTTTTTCTT
>JAMZAV010009356.1:0-26690 GCA_024449915.1 Sweltsa coloradensis | reverse complement strand
ACATAGTATAGTGTGGACCAGATAGGTGGGGCGCGAGGATCACAAAGTAGTAATGAAATAACGGTCTCTAAAACTGCTTTCGGAGAAAAACACGACTATTTTAAAGCCAAGCCTTGCCCAATATTATCCTAAAAATAAAGTATTTATGAAGTGTACGAATATAATCAAGACATTTTGATGCTCCTAAACATTGACATCACATCTGGCGAGGTTGGCATTACAAACAGCTGGAACTTTGGACACACCATGACCAACAAGGCAAAAAAACACTTTCGTAATCGTGATTACTTAAAATCATTATTTCGCTAAAATACTGACTCTGTGGGACGAACTACTTTATTCACAGCTTATAAAATGTTGATTTATGTGATAACATATCACGATAACATGACCAAATACGGTAGGCCCTACCTAATGCCAGTTGTGTGTAAATTGTCAACGTTGGCGTCCGTGCTCTTGCTTGACCTTGACGTGCGACAGCTTATCTGGTCCAGCCCTTTCCACAAACAAATAATTGAACTTTTAATTAGGGATGTGCGGGTAGTGGTTTTTGAACTCGGGTCGGGTAATTGAAAGTACCCTCGGGCTCGGGTAATTGAAGTACCCTCGGGTCGGGCTCGGGTAGTGAATTTATTTTTTATTTGTGAATTCATTTTTAGAAAAAAATTTCCTACAAAACAGTTTTGCATTGGTTGCAGGTAGCCACTCTGGGCTGTGTTGACACAAAGTACTTCCAAATCGGCGTCTTATGAACTTTTGCTTGAGTAGGCCTAGGCCTAGTACAGTGAAACCCCGCTATTATCGTTTTCCTGCATCAATCGTTCGTTATTCTCGGAAATAATATCGTAACAATCGTTTTCTAATATTTCCGATACGAAAACCCCAAGAAAAACCGATGCAATCGCGTATTTTTCTCTTCCGGCCGACGAAATCATGCGTTTGTACCAGCCATGCATCTGACGAAATCATGCGTTTGTACCAGCCATGCATCTGACGAAATCGCGCGTTTGCACCAGCCTTTCGGTCTGACTCCGCCCAACGCTCTGCTGCGCGCAACGATGCGCACTAGATCGGACTTCTAGATGAATTGCAACTTTGTTCGACGATGTTTATTAGCGTTGTTTCTTTTTCACCATTCTCCCACGTACGTAATATTCAACTTGCTTTATGCCGTTATTAGCGTTGAATAACCAGAAGACGAGTAATGACGGTCAGTAGGGCCTATTACTCCAGCGGGAACAGCGCCGGAAGAGCCAAGGACACAGCATCATAGAGAAATAACCGCACAGCATCATAGCATAGCCGCGCCCACGTCGTAGCGATTGGTCCGCTCCGACGTCAGCTGTTCGTTTGGCGTGTGAGCGGGAGGTTTAAAAGGAGCAGATTGGCGTGTTTTATTACTTCTACCCGACCCGACTTTTTCGGGTAGGAATTGACGGCCCGACCCGAGGTCGGGTAATTTTACCTACCCGAAAATTACCCGTTTTTCGGGTACCCGCACATCCCTACTTTTAATTTATCAGGACACAGTTTCACAAATTTGACCAAGCAATAGAACAAGACACAAGTTTCAGATTTGTGTATATTTAATAGTGAAAAGTATAACCAAAGAATAACTCTTTAACAGTTGCAATCCAGAGCTCTACTATGTAAATAAAGTAAAGTACAGTAAAAGATAAAGATGGAAGCAAGTACAACACTAGCAATGTACAAATTTGCACATCTTTAACACAGAAATATTTTCGATTTGGATAGTCGGGAAACACTACCCATAAATGGAATAATAATATTTTAATACTAGGAAAACGCTTAAGTCCCGCCGCGTTGTTGGATGAGCGTAATTGGTGCATTGAGCTGTCATGTGTTATGCGAATTTTCTGTTGTTCTGTGAAAAAATCATTACTTAGTCGAAGATTTTTTTAAATTAAATTAAATTAAATTAAAAATTAACTTAATTTTTTTTAATAAATCGTAATTTTTACGTAATTTTAAAAAAAGAAATTTTTTTGTAAAATTGCAATTTTCATAAGAAATAATTATTCGATTGCGCTCAAATTTTACACGAGTATATTAATTCATAAAATTAAGGTTCTATAAAAAAATCATTACAATAGGATAAAGCATGTAGGTGTTATATGTCAAAGAATTGTTTTAAAAAAGAAAAAACCCGTAAAATTTCGATTTTCATGAGAAATAATTTTTCGATTACGCTCAAATTTCACACGAATATCGCAATTCATTAAATTAAGGTTCTGTTAAAAAATCATTACAATCGGATAAAGCATGTAAGTGTTATAAGTCGAAGAATTTTTTTAAAAATCGAAAAAAATCGTAAAATTGCGTTTTTTATAAGAAAAATTTTCCCGATTGCGCTCAAAAACGTGGCAGTTCTAAGTTCAGAGATTTCGAAGGCCTCCATAAAATTTCATTGCAATCGGAGTATCGGTTTAGCCGGAATCGTGTTAACAAACACACAAAAATACAAAAAAAAAAAAAGAAAGAAAGAAAAAAAAAAAAAACATTCCGGATTTTTTTCTCCAGTGTAGTGAAATGGAATCTTCGCTTCGCTCGCTACGCTCATCCAACAATTTAGTAATGAAAAAAGTTTGTTCCAAACGGGGTTCCATTCAGATCTATAATGCAACTACAATTCATAAGTTAAAAGGTTACCGTCTGAGTGGTCTAGTTGGCTAAGGCGCCCTGACGTACCTGGGATGTGGGAGACTCGAATTCAAACCCCGGTCGGGATGGACTTTATTAAAGTTTAAACACATAAATTATTTATGAGCAACACTCTGATACTTATAGTTATTTAGTATCCAACAAATAGAATTCTTACCTGGAAAGAACAATGAGATTGTGAAGATCAGATGGTGAAGTTGAGGGCTCATTCTTACGCATCTCCACAAAGTCCGCTTGAATTGACTACGAAGAAAGACAAATATAAATTAAAATTTAACAACAAATTACATATTTAAAATACTAGGAAGCTTCGCAAACGCTTTTTCAGACGCGTTGTTGGATGAGCGTAATTGGTGCATTGAGCTGCCATGTGTTCTGCGGATTTTCTGTTGTTTTGTGAAAAAATTAAAACTAAGTTCAAGATTATTTTTAAATTAAATTAAATCAAATAAAAAATAAACTTTTTTTTTTTTTTAAATTAATCGTAATTTTAAAAAAGAAAAAAATAAAAAAATTGCAATTACCTGAAATAATAAGAAATAATTATTCGATTGCACTCAAATTTCACACGAATATATAAATTCATAAAATTAAGGTTCTGTGAAACAATCATTACAATAGGATAAAGCGTGTAGGTGTTCGAAGTCAAAAAATTGTTTAAAAAAAGAAAAAAACCCGCAAAATTTCTATTGTCATGAAAAATAATTTTTCGATTGTGCTCAAATTTCACACGAATATCTTAATTCATAAAATTAAGGTTCTGTGAAAAAATCATTAAAATCGGATAAAGCATGTAGGTGTTATAAGTCGAAGAAATGTATAAAAATCGAAAAAAATCGTAAAATTGCGATTTTCATGAGAAATAATTTTCCGATTGCGCTCAAAAACGTGGCAGTTCTAAGTTTAGAGATTTCGAAGGCCTCCACAAAATTTCATCACAATTGACGACTCGAAATGGGCGGAGCTTAAAACGATCGATAGGTCACGTGACAAGTATTGGGTATAAATCCTCATTTCGCAAGCTGGCGCCTGCTGAACGGCGCATCACTTATCACGCTCTAACTTTTATTCTATTCATTATTTGGACAATACTTAAATGAATAATATTTAGCAAACATATCATTCCTTGTAATAGCGATTATTTCGATTAATTTGACAAAGTCGTTAGCTTGTTATAACAATGTACGCATCACACAAGTGAAAATTATCAATGACTTAAGTTTTCTCATTAATTAATTTGACAAAAAACTACTGATCGGATTTCGACAAGAATTCTTTGTAAAAATGCATCAGACTGTTTAGACAAGAAATATACTAACTTTCTAGATAGAAAGTGCACTGAACGAAAATTTACAGCATAGAGTAATATGCAGCGTGCACTTTTTCACGGCTCATCCGCACGTCAAGAGTGCGTATTTTAGATAAAAACACATACCCTGCATATTACTCTATGCTGCAAAGTTTCGTTTAGTGCACTTTCTATCTAGAAAGTTAGTTTATTTCTTGTCTAAACAGTCTGATGCATATTTTTAAAGAGGTCTTGTCGAAATCCGATCAGTGGTTTTTTGTCAAATAAATTATTGAGAAAACTTAAGTCATTGATAATTTTCACATGTATGATGCGTATATTGTTATAACAAGCTAACGACTGTGTCAAAAAAATCGAAATAATCGCTATTACAAAGAATGATATATTTGCTAAATATTATTCATTTAAATATTGTCCAAATAATGAATAGAATAAAAGTTAGAGCGTGATAAGTGTTGCGCCGTGAAGCAAGCGTCAACTTGCGAAATGAGGATTTATACCAACTAATTCCGCCATGTTGCCTCGTGACGTCAGGAGGCGGATACAATTCAAGTCGTCAATTGGAGTATGGTTAAGCCGGAATCGTGTTAACAGACACACAAAAATACAAAAAAAAGAAAGAAAGAAAGAAAAAAAAAACATTCCAGATTTTTTTCTCCAGTGTAGTGAAATGGAATCTTTGCTTCGCTCATCCAATCATTGACCAAGTAAGCATACTGTAAAACAAAAATAATAATATGCAGTGACACGAGATGGTTAGACAGTACGGTTGAAATAACGTTGTTGGGTGTGGCTCTGTGGCCAATCCTGCTTTCAATGCACAAGGCCCAGGGTTCAAATTCTACTGGCAGAAGATGTTTAACTTCTAATATAGACCGAAGGCCATGAATTTCTTTGCTTGGGAATGTGTACATGATGACTGATGTGATAAGTTTGGACTTTGGAGCCATTCTAGCAACAAGGCTCAAATTTAATTAGTATAGGGTGGTTCCGAATATGATGTTCCAATACGTAGAACTAGGCCACCACCAACACATCTTCTGTGTGGTTCTGGTTCTGGTTCACTTTCTGTAGACAATCGTTGTAAAATCGATTATGTATGGTGTCGGTATGTTCAAGCAAATAATGTCAGTTGCCATTCACGACGAAGCACCACAATCAAGACTTATACATTCTATGTACTATGTTCCTACTTTCTTGTGATTATTCATTCCTCAAATTTACGTTAAGGTTAAAGCCCCCCTAGCCATACAAGGAGTGTTCCCATTGGTTAGGTTAGGGCCTTGTCCCCACCTGTTGAATCCTATTATAGCAGCTTAGGTATAAATACGGCCTGCTTCATCATTCATCTCATCAGTCTTGAAGAGGCCACCAACATGGGTGGCGAAACGTCGAGCAGTCATAATCGACACGACACAACAGCCCAAGGATCATACAGAAGAACTTATGGGTTAAGGTTGGGATTTGACATGATGACAAATCGAAAAATTGACTTTTGATTCAACATCGATTTGCCATCTTTAAAAAAAATAAAAGGGAAATCATTTTTGAAACTATGTAAAATCCATATAGTAATGTATTTTACTTTTTGCTTCATTACATTACCTATTTTTTATATTAAAAAATGAAAAAAAAAGTCCTCCATAAAAAATAAAATAAAAAATTGATGTCAAAAAGAATTTCGATGTTGATTTTTCCCCGATGTGAAGTCGTAATTATTGGTTTGACATCGATTACGACTTTATAATCGAATCCCAACCCTTTTACGGGTACATGATACACTCTTTTGTAAAATACATTTTAAATCAGTTGTCGCCTTGCATTTGGTGTCTGCTTGCAATCGAGTAAATAGGGTAGTTGCATGCATATGTACAGTCATAGACATAATTAAATCAAGAGGTCTTTTTAATTTACGTCGATCATTCATTGCAGTTCACAGGTCGATACAAATCACGTGCACAGAAGACCCCCACGGGATGTCGACTAAAGAGGTATCTTCCAGACCTCTTGATTTAATTATGTCCACGGCTGTACACAGTGAAATAAAATTCAAGACATGCATTCTCCTACCTCTTGAATGTCGTCTGGCATTGTGAATGTGGCATGTTTCATGGCCGTCAGATAGGCTCTTATACTGGCCAAGAGTGAGTCTTTGAGGTAGTGTCTTGCAGCCTGGAATATCTCTGTCCTGGTGGCCAGGCACGTTGCCTCCGGTTCCAGGATCACGTTCACGTCGCACTGGAACATGCCGAGCTGCACTCTCAAGCTCTCAGTACACTCACTGGATTGTACTCTCAACTCAAGCTAAACCACATCTTGCAGTTTTTAGATATACAAGGACATCAGTCACATCACAACTCACAACCCTCGGATTTGCTGTAGATGTAAAAATTTTATTAGTAAAAAAATAACAACTGTTTGGCTAAACCCAGGAGATGTTAGCTTGTAGCAGTAAATAATTATAAACTATTTAACCCATCTGCACCCATAAGCGTACCAGTACGCATATTTAATACCCAACACTATAGCCATAAGCGTACTGGTACGCAATTGCGCGCGCCTGCATTCAAATAAGCATAGGCGGCAAACTACTGGTCGGAAAGTCGATCGAACAGCTTTTTCTTGAAGGGGTAGCATGTGGCTCTACCTAGCGTCACTTTTATGAACTTGGTTCATTTGTTTTCGATTTATCATCGACTCTTTTATTGAGCGGAATATTGGCGAACTTCTGAGTAAACATGGCGTGTTCTGACAGGCGTGATTTCGGTTTGCGTAAGAAAAACGACGATATTTCTCAGATTTTGGATGTTTTAGGCTCGGATTTTTGTGACAGTTATAGTGAAAGTGAAAACAATGACTCGTGTTTGCTTAGGCCTAGGCCTGTAACAGTTATAAGTGATAGTGACAGTGATGATGCAGATGTAAATATTGACGACAGTAGTGAAGAGAATGTAAATATTGATGATAGATCGGTGATGGAAGTGGATGAAGCTAGTGATGAAGACCCGCCAAACGTAAATGTGCGTAGGGCTAGGCCTAGGGTGGATGTTTTGGGAGGGGGTGGGGATCGTTAAGTTTTGACACTTTTAGTGGAACTCAGTAACTAAGTGGAGCGCGCCTGAAAAGTGCGTGGTTTCGGGGTCGCGCGCCTTACTGACCGTGCGGGTGGGGATGGGTTAATAATTACAGTGGAACTTTGAATGTATGTTACCAAATTCTTGATTGTGTGAACTTTGTTTGTTCCAAAATTTTGACAATAAGAATAATGTTTAATTTGCCTTGAATTAACGTATTTTGTATTTACGGATTCTTTGACTTTGCATATCGTATTTCAAGTCCCGAGTCATGATATATGGCCTCGAATTTAAAAACCTATGCTGCCGAACGCTTGGGAGAACGAGGGATGTTGTTATTTACTGGTCCGAGTGTCGCCCGCTTTGACAGCTCAACACGTGCCGTTGACCGCATGGGTAATGTAGTCCCTTTCCTCCCCCCTCATTAGCAGCAGTCTTGTAATGTGAGGTTGAGTGGCTCTCCGTTTGCCCCCACCCCCCTTCATTATCCCACCCATACGATCGTAGTATTTCAGCACTGCCGACGAATGCAATCCAATACTTGACCGGCCTACCCACTCCACTCCCCTCCCCCAACCAAGCTTGAATAAGCATATGAATTCAAGCACATGTTTGATGTTTCTACACCGTGTGATTATTTTATTGTATGTGACGAAATCGACTGCAGTCTTGAGCAGCGAGTCTCTACATAAGATAGCCCTGCTCTCTTGGGAATAAAAGTAGCAAATTAACAGCTGCTGTTATGTCCACATGTCTTTTCTCTCTCTCCTCCCACCCACCTGCATATACATTCTACATCGCTACAAAGCGCAAGTAAATGTAATGCCTAGGGCTGTGCGAGCCTAGAATTTTACGGTCGAGCCGAGCAAGCCGAGTATTAAAAAAAAGCTTGATTTTCGAGCCGAGCCGAGCTTTTTCAAAAAAGATATTAAAAAATTTAAAAAAATTAAAAATGGTAAGGCTACATATTTTCTAGGGATGTCATCGGGTACCCGGTTCCAGAAATTACCCGGAGCCGATTATAAGATCAGGGTATTTTTCGCGACCGTTTTTAGGCTAATTCACGGGTTTATTATTTTACGCGCTACGTCGATGCGATCTTTCCCGCGGAGCCTGCCCGCTGCCTGCAGAGTCGATAAAGAAGACCCGGGGAAACTTCTTTGTCGACTCTGCTAAAGAGTAACTCGAGTTGACAACAGAGCGCGTTGTAAGCCAACACGTGACACCTGCGCGAACTGCGTGCGCGTTCGGTCGATCCAATCCAACCAACTCAACTCACAGCTGACGAAGAACAAAGATGGTCGGTGTGGAACTAGTTGGAAGAAGAATTATTGCGATGTGATCATGTTTCTACGATCACGACGCATTGGATTGTTATTCCTTGGCTTATCTCCTTTCTTTCCTAGGCTTATTTTGCGATGAAAGCTTCAGCGCGGGCGATAGTGTGATAGGTTTTCCCACATGAGAGAGAGAGAGACACGTTTGCATTCTAGGCCTAGGCCTATCGCATTCTACTGTGTCGACCGTCGAGTCGACTGTTGACCGCATTCTTCCGCGAAAGTCTTTGTTGACAAGACTGTCTGTTGAGTGTTGATGAAAATGAGCGCGTGTACTGCGTGTTTTTGTAGGCTCGGCTCGAATAAATCGAGCCTAAAATCAAGCTCGGCTCGGCGCGATCTCAAAACTGAAGCTCGAAAAAGCTCGAGAAATCGAGTACTCGCACAGCCCTAGTAATGCCGCACCCGCTTGAATGTAAACTGATCTTTTTGTGCTTGGCCCATCCACAAACAGAGATTACGTTGTTGAAATCCAATGACCTTCAGCAATCTACCATTTTATTTACTTCGTAATAAACTTGGCGTGTGCACATTGAATTGAGATAAGTTATTAAAATGTTCTTTGAAGTTTATTTTTATGTCTCGAAGATTTGATGAAATTTCCAGCTGCTCAAAATGGTTTAATCCGCTCGTGCGATTTTATTCACAGAACAGATAATACACAGCATAATTACCCCTCCCCCTCCCGCGCGAGGTTGGCCCCGGTGATGTCGTGTCATTGTTTAATGCTGGCTACACTACACTCGTCTTTGGCAGTCTTTGTGACGGTGAAGGTCGTTCATCTCAGAAGTCTTGTCTCTGTGAAGTTCGATTTCAGCTAGGGGTGTGCGAATATTCGAAATTTTCGAAGTATTCGAGAATAATTTACTATTCGTATTCGATTCGAAACTCGAATAGTAACTATTCGAATTTCCGAAGTATTCGAATTTCCGAAGTACCTATTCGATATATACGAAGTATTCGTTTTGAATTGGCTTCGAACTTCCCGCCGTAACCTGTCGACCGCAGAAAACTACATTATCGACCGACAATACATGCGCATGGCTAACAACTTTTAGAACGTTTCCTCTTCTCTAAACACGTCGTATTTACCACGGTAATTGTATTTTTAAAGTATTTCTCATCGTTTGATTAATCGTTAAATCAGTAATAATAAAGATTAATTAATAAGATATAAAGGTTATTAATATTATTGCACCATTCTGCGCTCGCACTCCCAAATATTGGCTAACCTGTGAAATTGGCGGTGAATGTGCGTCTGTCGGCCCTCTCCCCCCCAACCCATCACGACGTGTGCGAAACGTCGTGTCAGTAAAAAAGGTGATGAGTTTGTAAGTTTTGACTTTTAAAACAAATTTATTAAATCGAATTTCGACATGATGACTGGTGAAAGACAGTGTAGGTCTCTGCCCGCTCCTGCAACGGATGACGAAGAAGAGGCAGGTCTTGACCCTGAACCGGGGCCTAGTAGGCCTAACCCACAGAAGCGTAAGAAAAGCGAGATTTGGGATTTTTATAACAGCCAGGGTAATGGGACTGAAGCCCAATGTGTGAAGTGCAAAAAAAATATTAAAAACCCCGACTGGTAAGCACCCAGAATTATAGACTACCTTTTTAGCTTCATTTTAGGCCTGTTGTAGGCCTAGGCTAGGCCTAGCCCTAGACCCCTAGGCCTAGCCCTAGACCACCTAGGCCTAGCCCTAGACCACCTAGGCCTAGCCCTAGACCGCCTAGGCTAGGCCTAGCCTAGGTTTAGGTCTAGGTTATGTTTGGTGGGCTGATCAACTTTCTTTTTCTTTGGCAGGTACTCCTACAACACTCAAAAATCATTTAAATGGACACCCTGATGCATTAGCTAAATATAATGCAATGATTTAAAAAAATGAATCTAATGTTAGTGTTACCAAAAAGCTGAAATCTACCAATGGCATTGACAGTTTTTTTAAATCAAAGCTTACGAATGCAAAAAAAAGGAAATCACAAAAGGCATTGCAGAGATGATCGTCACTGATCTAAGACCATATTCATGTGTGGAAGATCGAAGATTTGTGAATTTACTTAATATGTTGGAACCAAACTATGTAATTCCATCGCGCACTACATATTAAAGGAAACATATTCCCCAACTGTATACTGAAACGAAGCAGCATATTGCTAACATCTTGAAATCTGATGTTAATAATGAGTTTGGTCTTGGCCTAGGAGTAGGGAGCATTTCTATAACTACAGATGGGTGGAAGTCGAGAAGTGGGGACGACTATTTGTCACTGACGCTGCATTATTTAAATGCAAAATTTGACTATCGTCAATTCAGTTTAAGCATTTCTCAAATTGACGAGAAGCACTCTGCTGACAATTTGAGAAAACATATTGAACGTATGATGGACGAATGGGAAATCCCTCACCGAAATTCAACAGTAGGTCCAGTTAATATAAATATATAAGTTATATTATTTAGACTTAAGCTAAGAGATTTGTTATGGCCTACTCCTGTCTCGATAAAAAAATGCCTACTTTTTTCCATTCTAGGGTCAAATGCAAATTTAATATTCATAGTAGTAGGGTGTATGTCTAGGCTAACAAATAATTTACCAGCAATTTTGAATGTAGGCTAACCTAAATGCAAATTCATAATAATTATCATTGTCATATTCATTACAGATACCTTTATACATAGTGAGCGACAATGCACGCAATGTAACGGCTGCAATAAGTCGCTCATCTGGTGAAGATGATTCCTGGACACACGTTAGGTGTTTTGGACACACATTGCAAATAGCAATAAGTGATGCCAAATCCAACACCCAAAAGTGTTAAAGATTTACTTAAAAAGGCACGAACTATTGTGGGACATTTTCATTTGTCCGACCCAGCCCGGCGACTCCTTCACACAACACAACAAGAAATGCAGTTGCCAATTCTGAACGTGGAATAGTGAATACCCAATGCTCCAGCGCCTTTTAGATTTGAAAGATTCTCTCTCACATATCATGATTGACTACGACGTAGTGACAGGGTTAACAGCCTCTGACTGGAAATTGATAAAGGGACTTGTGACTGTCCTAAAAAGCCTATGGTTGAGGCCACTACAATGTCCAGTGGTGTGAAATATCCTACGACTTCAATGGTTATCCCTTTTATTGAAGGGATGCTAGGGGCTTTCAAAACCCACCTACAAAAGGCAGTTAATTGTTCTGGCATTCAATTTGCTAAGGAACTGGAGAAGGCTCTTAAAGCAAGGTTTCCTGTGCCAAAATCTAGCCTCATGCTGATGTCAGCAATGTTTTTGGACCCCCGATTTAAAAACATATTTCTTGATCAACTTGAAGAAAGGAGGTTGTTTAATTTTCTGGAATCGGAACTGCCAGCTAAAGTACGCATTGAACCTGAAGGTGTGTCTTGACTTTATTTAACTCAACTCGTTGTGCTTGATTGATTATGATCTTGATGTTCTACTAGGCCTATTCAAAACTTAAGTTTGATTTTATTACCATCCATTTATATTACATAACATTTACAGATGCAGATGGAGATGCAGCTCCTTCAACTTCAACATCTGGGAAAGGGTCTAATTTTCGGGACTTTCTAACTCCATTGCAAGCAAGCAAACCACAAACTGGCACCACCACAGAAACAGCTGAGGAGGAACTCTCTCGATACACCGAGTACCGTGTATCAGCACTAAAGATAACGCATACAATTGGTGGAAAGAAGTGAGACTGTTGGCATTTCCTAATCTAGCTATTCTTGCAAGGAAGTATCTCCCCATACCAGCAACGTCTGTGCCAAGTGAGCGTTTATTTTCGACATCGGGTAATGTGGTAACGCGAAGGAGAGAGAGGTTGCTTCCCAAGCATGTCGAGCAGCTCACGTTCTTACATGACAATCTAAATGACTAAGCATTACAACTTGACAAGTTCAAAACTTTTTTCAACATTTAGAGTGCGGTCTATCTTGTTCCTATTGTTATTTTGTGTTGTTGATTTCTACCTTGTATTTGCATTTTCAGTGCGATAACTGATTTATGTTTGTTTAAACCATACATGTGCAATTCGCAGGTTGCACTTTTTCTAATAATTTCTCTAACTTGCACTGCAAATGTTTTGTTGAACAATAAGTTCAGTATGTGTTCAGTATTAAATATATGTAGGCCTATGGATCAAGGAGGGAGATGAACTGAATATTTTAGGTATGTAACTAAGTAATTAGTAATGCAATCATACATGTGCAATTTGCAGGTTACGGCACTTTTTTAATAATTTCTCTAACTTGCTCTGCAAATGTTTTGTTGAACAATAAGTTCAGTATGTGTTCAGTATTAAATATATGTAGGCCTATGGATCAAGGGGGGAGATGAACTGAATATTTTAGGTTTTGTTACTAAGTAATTAGTAATGCAATCATACATGTGCAATTTGCAGGTTACTGCACTTTTTCTAATAATTTCTCTAACTTGCTCTTCAATTTTAAAAATATGTAGGCCTATGGATCAAGGAGAGAGATGAACTGAATATTTTAGGTATGTTACTAAGTAATTAGTAATGTAATATATTGTCTTATGCAATTTACAGTTTACTGCATATTATTTGACTTGTATTTGCTTGCACTGCTAGTACAATAAGTCAATAAACCTAGAAAATCAATTATAATAATATGTATTAATTACTAATGTGTAGTACTACTGCATTATTGTGGGATATTTGACTTCGATATTCAACTTTTTGAGTTTGTACTATTCGATATTCGTATTTGAACTCAAAAACCACTATTCGCACACCCCTAATTTCAGCATGTATTAAAGATTCAACGGTGTTTTTTAAGTGTCTGTATCATATGTGCCGACACGTTCTTATCGCTTTTAGAGTGATAACAAGGAGGATTTATGTCGAAGGAAGGGTCACAAATGATATTTGGAACATTATTGATACACCTATTACCTTATTACCTTATTTGATACATTAATGTTACATTAATGTATCAAATAAGGCAAAAAAAGAACAATTTCCCCTCTTTACTTAAATCCGAGCTACATCTTGTCCCAATTAGCTCGGATTAGAGAGACTTTACTTTTTTTGAAACAAATTAACATGTATTGCTCATAGGGCTGTGCGAGTGCGAGCCTAGAATTTTTAAGTCGAGCCGAGCCGAGTATTAAATTTTTTTTTTAAAGGTTGCTACATATTTTCTAGGGATGACATTGGGTACCCGGTACTAGAAATTACCCGGAGCCGATTTAAGATCCGAGTATTTTTTGCGACCGTTTTTAGGCTAAGTCACGGGTTTATTTTACCCGCTTAGTCGGTTCCCACGGAGCTTGTCCGCTGTCTGAAGAGTACCTCGAGTCAATAACAGCGCGTTGTAAGCCGACACGTGCTTCCGTCTGTCTTGTCTATCTGGCCGGCCGCCCAGCCACTCATGCCCATGCCTACAAGTGAGTGCAAGAGAGATAGATGTGGCGAGATTCTCGAGCAGTCAAGCCTGCGCAAAATTGGTGCACGTACGATCCAACCAACTCACAGTCACATCACAGCTGACCAAGAACAAAGATGGTCGGTGTGGAGCTCGGCTCGAATAAATCGAGCCTAAAACAAAGCTCGGCTCGGCGTGAGACCGAAAATGAAGCTCGAAAAAGCTCGAGAAATCGAGTACTTGCACAGCCCTAATTGCTCATGGAGAAATGCAGGGACTATGCAAAAAAAACGTATATTTGACAAAAACGTTATGTTGAGGAACGGATAATTGAGACTTGACTGTACATCAAACAGAATTATTTTGCAACAAATAGGGTCAGCTACCCCTAATTTGCTCATACGTATTGTTGCTGCATTATAAGATAATTAACTGTAAACATTTCATTGACTGATAGTCGTGTGATCACAGCTGAGAAAAAACAACAAAATACAATTCTGACATGCCACATTGACCTTTCATATTTATCTTACTTCATTTGATCTTGATGTATGTTTTTGACATGACCGTGCAATGTGTAGGCCTACCTTACTTATCAACAAACAACAATTTTGTGGATGAGGTAAGATGAAAGAGAAGAAGACTGTTAGAATGGTTGGACAGGGACTTGGGCTAACTTACGGGTAACAGGGACTTGCCCTCCGAGAACACTAGCACTGGAAGGTTGGTCTCGTACTCCAGCTGGTAGTACTGGAAGTCGTAGTTGACTCTCTGCATAGTGATGACGTTCTTCAGCGCCGTCATGTTGTGGACACCTGATAAGCACAACGGTTCTCAATTAATAAGTATAGACAATTTTTGGACTTATCATGTTCTTTCAATAAATTAATATATTAAATTAAAGTAAAGCAATATTTCGGGTACTTTCAGTACCCTTCAAAAGGCAACAAACAAACCAAAATATAAAACTCTGTCTCCCAGCCAAGGTCGACACATCTAACAAACACTGCCATCTTGAGCTCAATAAAAATATATATTCAAATATAAAAATAAAAATAATACCACAATCATGCCCACAATAGTTCTATGGCTTGGGGACAAACTCCTTCCAAATCCCCAAAAGTTTTAGTTTAGTATTTTTATTTTTGTATTTGAATATATATTTTTATTGAGATCAAGATGGCAGTGTTTGTTAGATGTGTCGACCTTTTCTGGGAGACAGAGTTTTATATTTTGGTTTGTTTGTTGCCTTTTGAAGGGTACTGAAAGTACCCAAAATATTGCTTTACTTTAATTTAATATATTAATTTATTGAAAGAACATGATAAGTCCAAATGTTTTCTATACTTTAAACATAACTGTTCCAAGAATCTCAGTAGTTATATAAAAAAAAAGGTTCTCAATTAGCAACAACGGACATGTTGTACTAGTACCGTCGACTGGGGTTAAGTTAAAAACAATTTTACTTCAACAATCAATAATTACGTAATTACGTACATGTTATAAAGATAAAATAGCAGACAAAGCAGAGAGTTAAGTATTCGGTAGGCCTAGCCCTCATAAATTAGAGAAAGTACAAAGCGACACAACAAGAAACAAATGACTAGGACCTAGGTGTGGAAAGTTAACAAGGCAAAATACTGAAAATAGGAAGAAAAACGCTTTGGTGGTATGGTCAGAAAGGTAAATGAAGCAAGACAGAATCCCACAAAGAGAATGAGTAGCTAGGACGTACATGGGGAGGGGGGGGGGGGAAGTACCAAGAGTCAGTTGTTCCAAGAGATAGGCCTAGATGAAAACCATAATATATAAAACTTAAAAACAACTAAATGTTTATTTTTATGTGTGCGCACTGTTTTGACAACTATTCGATATTCGACTTTGATATTCGACTTTTTTACTGTGTACTATTCGATATTCGTATTCGAACTCAAAAATCACTATTCGCACACCCCTAGAACAGCAGTTTATAAAGCTCCGCACGCAAAGTTAGAAGAATTTTCAGATTGTTTTGATAGTTTAGTAAATAATTTAAAATTGGAAGCTAATGAATTGTTTTTTCTAGGTGATTTCAACATTGATTTGAGTAAGAAGACATTACCAGTAAATAATTTCAAATTTCTCACTAGATCACATGGATTGGTACAATTGATGTCTGTTACTAGGGTTAATAATAGGTCAGCTACTTTAATTGATCATGTTTATGTTTATTGCAATGAAAAATTATTCAGTCAGGTATTATAAGTGTAGGATTAAGTGATCATGAATTAATTTATTGTGTTGGTAAGATTAATAAGCAAAAATTTCTTCCTAAATTGGTAAATACTAGAAATTATAAGAATGTTGATTGGAAGCAAGTAGATGAAGATATCTTAAGTGGTCCCATTAACCAAATTGGTATGGCGGTAAGTGCAGATGATAATTAGAAATGTTTTTAAAGTAGTCGTAGAACCTCTAAGTGAGCATGCACCCCCCTTGAAATTAAGATTTAAAAGGTAGGCCAGCCCCATGGTTAACAGCAGAGATTAGGAAATCCAGCATAGGAGAGACCACTTGCGCAAAGAATTCAGAATTTTTAGAAGGCATTCAACGTGGGAGGAATACAAGAAAGTTAGAAATAAGGTAAATAATCAGATTCGTTTTTCTATGCGTGAGCATTTTAAGTCTTCTTTTGTTAATGATTTTTCTTCAAAATCTTTATGGTCAGTTTATAATAAGTTGACAGGTAACAAAGTGAAAAAAGAGTGTAGCATAGCCTCATTGACAGAGAATGGGGTATCTACACTTTCTAATCCTGGCATTTGCTGTTTGTTACAGAAAATTTTTGTTGTTAACGATGAGATTTTTCCAGTGAAATTTGTAAGTTTAAAGTTTTTAAATAGAAAAGAAGCAGATGATCTCCCGGCATGTAAAGGTAACTAATGAAAAGTCATTTCAGCAATTAAACGCCTTAAATTAAAAAGCTCGACAACACTTCAAGAGATTCCATGCATAGTATTCAAGAAAGCGCATCAATAGTCGGATTATTGGCGTATCTAATTTCCCATTTCTTCTTGTAGGTGATTTCCCAACACAGTTTGAAATTGGCAAGGGTAACACCTATTTAAAAGGGTAAAGGTAAAAAGAGTGATAGGAATTCTTATCGACCTATATCAACTCTTCCAATTGTAGGGAAAATTATGAAAATATTTTGCACATGAGGTTATTACATGAATTGGATGCATCTGAAGGTTAAGTGAAAACCAACATGGTTTTAGGAAAAGGTAGATCAACGCAAGTGCCTTCTAGCATTTACAGATTTTATCTATAAAGGGATTGACAAGCGGAATGGAAAGGGTTTGGAGCTGTTTTTGTTGATCTTAGGAAAGCATTTGATTCAGTACCTTTTTTCCCTCTTTTATAAAAACTAAAAACCAGGTATAACATAAGTCCTTATTTGCTATCAATATTGCGGTTTTACTTTTTAAAAAGAAAAATGTTTATCAACCTTGCAAAATATAGTTCAAAAGTATTCAATATATTTTGTGGAGTACCACAAGGATCAATATTAGGACCCCTTTTATTTATTCTTTAATAGATGATATATCTACTATAATGGGAGGAATCAATTTTATCTTTATGCTGATGACTTGGTCTTTTATTTTGAAGGTGTGGATGTTGAAGAGATTGTAAGACGTCTTCAAGAAGTTTTAAAGAGGATGGATGATTGGTTTAAATTCAGGAACTTGATATTAATTTTTAGTAAAACAAATTTGAAATTTTATGATTTTTCATAAGGCTAATGATAGAAGATGAATGATATTCATTTGACGTTGAATTGTAATGGTAAGCCCAATTTCTAGGTATATGAATTTAAAAAATCTTGGAGTTTTCTTAGATTGTAATTTAGATTTAAGAAACATATGAAAATGTATGTAATAAAGTATCATCAGCAATAGGAATTATAAGTAGAATGAAGAGGTTTGAACAGAGAGAATGTTGAGGTTACTTGTAGATTCTTATATTCACTCTATTATTGATTTTTGTTTAGTGGTTGGGCAGTAAGACCTTCTACCGAATATGTTGTACTTCAGAAGAGAATTGACCATCTGTTTGATTCAATTCCTATGAGCCAAGATTTCAATCTGAAAATCTGATTGCTTCACGATTGAGGCAAGAATGGAATATAGCGTACTGGTAAATACATACAATATATTGAAAGGTATGTATTCAGGTATTTTACCCAATATTTTTTAATTTGTTGATCGTAAAAGAAATTTATTCTAATAAACTCTTTTAAAGTTCCTAAATTAATTTTTGAATCAGGAGTATCCTTTTGGAATTTAATTTCTTATGATATTTGAAGCCGTTTACTGAGCTAGGAATAGTACAATTTAAAAGTAAAATTGAAGCAATGATAATGAATCGTAGAACAAAGAAGAATTGATTTTACTATTTATTTGTGGGGCATTGTCTCTGTGTTTATGTAATGTTAATTTATCTTCATATGTTCTTATTTTTGATTTTGCTGTTCTCTTTGTTTGTTCATTATTGCTTTGATTTGATGTATTCAATGTTTTTTTCAATTGATATTTTTGCCTAGATTGTCTGGTTGTCGGCCACTGGTGGAACTTGCAACTTGAAATTAGGGTCCTGTATCATTGCTGTGATCAGTTTTGACTTTAACAATTTTAAATAATTATATATCTGATATAATTATAATATATTAGAGTCAAGATCTTTTGCACTAAATTGTTATCAAGATTTGAAAAACAAGAATGATGGTTGAACACAAGAATGAAGATTCGCGTTCGGTGGTTTCTTCCGCGAAAGATTGATTTCTCCCTGATTTGCTGTTCCTGATTTTTGGCAAAAACCCCATATTTGTTTGAGTGGGATCGTCTAAAAATCAGTTTTTTTCTTTTCGTTTTTCTTTTTTCATGTTTTTTTTTTTTCCTTTCTTTCTTTCTTTCTTTCTTTTCTCTTCTTCTTCTTCTTCTTCTTTCTTCCTTCTTCTTTTCTTCTCTTCTTCTTCTTCTTCTTTTCTTTTTTTTTCTTTTTTCTTTCTTTGTCTTTTTCTTTTTTTTCATTTTTTCCTTTTTTCCCCCTTTCTTTTCTTTTTTTTTCATTCTACCCCCCTTTTTTATATTTGATTCATTCATTAAATGCATAATGTATATATATTTTTTATTTGTTACCAAAATTGTTGTGTTTAAATGCATTGTTGTTGTAATGCTACTATTTCAAATATTTTTCGAAAATGTAGTTTATTTTTGTTTCTGCATCTATGTGTAATTAGATTTATTTAGTTGTCCTCCTTTGTAAATCAGTTTTTATAACTGAATAGGATAGACGTTAAATAAATAAAAAAATAAAAAAAATAAATAAAAGACCAAAAATTGGAGGTCAAAGGATGAGGGAATCATGGGAATTAATTAATGAAGAAAGACTCTGGGAGGACAGGATGTGCATTGTGCAGCCATTTGTCAAAAATGTTTTATTATAGGTCAAAACATTCATTTTTTTAAATTTGGCTGGTCAAAAACTGAAATAAGGGTGTGGCCATTACTCAATGGTCCTAAAATAGGGTTAAAACTTATGTGGAAAATGCTAAAGTCTAGTCGCGTTGTTGAGCGAGGCACCGGTACGTGCAACACGACCCGAGTACGACATTTCCATAAGTTACATACAATAGTCTTTAAGGTAGCTCAAAGCGAATGTAATCTCTAGTTTTTGAGAGATTTATGAGATTCCATATATCGCTCAAAATAAACAAATAACGGACAATTAAAAAAACACACTTTGTTTACGTATTTAAAATGAATGAAGCCGAAATGAAGCTCACTTTTAAAACAAAATAGACACATAACAGGATTTTTATTGTTATTATTCACAGGCTGTGATTTGACTAGGGGTTTTTTGTTTTTTCTAATAAAAAAATAAAACACGGTTTGTGCATCAAATAAAGACAAAATTGTGTTTCGGAAACACTTTTTAAATAAAATTAATATTATTGGGGTTTAGTTTTATTTAATTTGATGCATATTAAAGGTTTTAACTACCAACAAAAGATCTGGCATCACTGTAACTCACAGTGTCTCGCGGGCCCTACAACAAGCTGCAGGGCCTAGGCCAACGATATTCGTGAGAACTGCCAATTGTATTTGTATCATACCCAAAATAATTAGTAATGAAATATGTATGATATATGTAGCATTTTATTAAATTAAAGAAACATTGGCAAAAATACTTTAAAAGGGAAAACGTGCATTTATTGCCAATTACAAAGCGTTTATAATTATTTGAACCCAGCGCGCACAAAATAGTCTGCGGCCCGACTGCATCAGTATCTCTCTAAGCGGCCGGGCAGCCACAGTACACTTTGGCTCAGGCATAGGGGCGTCCGCGTAGCACGCGAGAGGTAGCCCGGTTCAAACCCGGCTCTGACTACTTTTTACTTTTTTATTTTATCCAAAAATTATTGTTTACGTATTATCTGAAATACATTTTTATTTCTGTAATCTTTTAGTGCAATTTACTCTAAAATAGAAAAACTTTTATCCAGTCTGTATTGCCTGTAGGAGCTTTCACTTATGATATGACGAAGCCCGACTTTAATACGGCCCTGTTACCCGACCCGTCCACATTACCCGCAGGTTACCAGGTGTAACGCAAAAATCGAGTGGGTGGGGTGTCTAATGATCTGCTAAAAATCGCGCCATCAATAATTATCGTAATAGCCGAGATGTACTGCTGTCCAGAAAATAATGACATATGATGAAGTGGTAATTTTTACATCAGAAAGGGGAAAGACTGTTTTACTATAATGTGGAAAGGCCAAATGGGTAGTTTCTATATAAAAGAAAAAAATCATTTTCCCTGTTCTTTATCTGGGTATATTAGTACAACAGTCTAGCAAGGCCCCGATGCGTTGTGTGTTTGGTTCGGGGGGTGGGGTGGAGATCGTAGTGCACTGGCTGTCGAGCAGATAAATCTGGCTTTCAAGAAAGATAAGGAAAAATTATATTGTACAATTTTGGTATCGTGCATCTCATTCTCCACACTACTCCGCCATCTCCACAACACTGCAATTACATAATAGTTACATCAATACATTCTTTGGGTTATTGGGTCAGGAATCTGTCATTTTCTAACATCCTTCTCCTACCAAATGCAATTTATTGTTGAAATATAAAGCACATAATATATGTAATTAATAATTAATTGCAACTTCATTGGCTGCCTGTATAAAACAAGTACCTTTTATTTTTTCTATTACTTCTTATACCGGTTCAGTAGCAAAATTACATTTTGAAATCTCCCTGCAAATGTGCTAAAGGCTCTAAGCCAATAAGATCGAGTTAAGTTTACAGGGTTGCCAAGTCAAATCGTCAGGTTGCACTTCAGGATGCTATAACTTCTAAATTGGTTCGGAACGTACTATTTTTTTGTTCTTATATCATTCGGAATTTAATATTCTTTAAGTAGTAGTAGTAGTAGAAATCTTTATTTAGCTTTTTGCTATTTTTACATACACATACACAAGCATTATACAATTTACTTTTCCCATATTCATTAAATTCAGTCCTCAATGGACCGGGACTGTGCGTGGTATTTACATTTTAATCATTCAAAGCATTTTCTTTTATACATTAACTTGGTTTAGTCCAGAAATCCTCAGTACCAGTACATCTCTATTCCATCCGCATCCTTTAACTATTTTTACAGCAATTAACTCTAAATCTGTTTATCTCTTGCACGTTTCTAACTTCTAACGGTAACCTATTAAATATTCCCCATCCCTTTGCAAAAATAGTGTTATTTCCAAATTTAGTGCTATTTCTTTGAATGATCATATTTTTTCCATTTCTAGTGTTATAATGTTTTTCTTTTATGTTTATTAACTTTTACAAAAGTATCCTGGCCCTATTCCTTTCGAGATTTTAAACAAGAAAGTTAGTGTGTTTAAAAGAATTCTTTGTTTGACGTTCACCCATCCTAACGCTTCGCACATCTCACTAATAGTGTTCGTCTAGATACCCATAGTAACACCGCATTACTTTTTTTTGTAGCTTTTGCATCCGTGTTATGTCATTTTTCTTTAGTAAGAATAAAATAGACTACCAATAGTCAAAATGCGGAGTTATTATTGCTTGGCAAATTTTAATTTTGCTATAATTGGTAGATTTCCCACATTCTTTGAAAAAGTCCTACTTTCCTGGCTTACTTCTTAATGATCTGTTGTCCATGTTTTTCAAAAGTCAGGTTTTCATCCAAATATATGCCCAAATTTTTGAAATCATGTACAACAATCTTTTTTTTCTCCTCTAATTTTTAGGTCAATTTCATTTAAATTTCATTTGCTTTCGCCTATTTTTGTTACATAAATCACCATTGCCTTTGTTTTTTTTACATTTGGGTCATCTTGTTATACCCAAGCCATTGTTTAGTCTGCTTAAATCTTTTTTTATATGTAATAAAACCATTTCCAGATTTTCCCACTGCATACAATTAGAATATCGTCAGCATAAATATAAATTTTACAATATTTAAAGATATGCACTATGTCATTAATAATAAAATAAAAAAAAGTGGTCCAAGGATTGAGCCTTGCGGTACCCCATTGTTGTTTTTACTTGATTTAGAATATGCCTTGTTGTACTTTCCCTTTTTGGATACCTATTTTTAAAATACGATGTAATCCATTTTAATACTAGCCCTATCCCAGTAAAACCATAATTTTTCAGTTTATCAACAAGAATACTTCTATCAATTGTTTCAAAAGCACGCGTTAAATCCAGGAAAATTCCTATACTTATATCTTGATTTATTATTTTACCCTTTTAGATCCTCTATTACATACTGAACCGCATGTTCACATCCGTACTTGCTGCGAAAACCTGATTGCTCCTCAATTAATATACCATTATCTTCAATAAAATCTACAATTTGCTTCTTAACAATCTTCTCCAACAACTTTTTCTATTACATGTAGAGTAAATTTTTTGGCCTAAGTTTCACCAATTATTTTTTTTGGCACTTTAGGTATTGGTATGATGATTGAAGTCTTTAGTTTATCAGCTACAAACCCCTGTCCTTAGTGATACATTTAAAAGTTTGTTTTAAAAAAACTAGCATATCCCTATTACCTGTGACTAATTCAGAATTTTATCTGAGATCATATCCTCACCTGATGCTGTATCTTTTAATTCCATTTCTAAATTCTTTAACTTGTTTCTCACTTACTTCCTTAAAATTTTCTAGCTTGTTTTGTGTTTTACTTTTACATTTCTTAGCACACAGTTTATCAATGTCACAGTTTGTTTGATTTACTAAACTTTCTATACTTTGAGTAAAATATTCATTAAATAACTTCTGCTATATTTTTATCCCCCGAAAATAACTTATTTTTAAATTATATTTCTGTTTTTGTTTCATTGGTTTTACATTTATAAAAGGTGTTTAGTAACTTCCACACCTCTTTTGGCTGACCCTTCTTTTCATCCAACTTCTTAGCGTAATAACTATATTTTTTTTCGCGAATTTTGCTTATAACCTTATTTCGTTTTTTTTTATATTTTTGCCATTCCATTATATCATTACTCCGTCTCGCTACTCTATAATAGTAGTAGTTTCTTTCTTTTGCAGTTTTTTTATTTCTGCATCAACCATCTTTTTTTTCCCAAATGGGATGTTTTTTTATTTTGATTGACTTTGTTGATGTATGTTTTTCTACAGAACTGCTATATTATTAATTATTTCTTCTATCATATCCTGTACAGTATTGTTATTGGGAATTACAACTCAAATTACCATTTATATTAGAATTCCAGCTTTTTCTATTTAGGTCTTCCCAAAAAACTCTTTAGTTTCTTATTATTTAGAAGATTTTTTCTATCTATATATGTGATTACTGTATCTTTTCTTTGCTTCAATTCTGTCATTATTTGTTTTCCCATGTTTAGTTTTATATTTACTATTTTATGGTCCGATATTGTCTCCTCTAATAATTCCACATTAAATATGTGTTTATCATAATAACTGCTTAATGCATAGTCAATAATAGTTCTTGGGTTTTTTTAACTAGATTTGAGTCTTTACTGTATACTGTGCTACTCTAGTAAAATCTTAACTAGTTTTTATCATATTAAGTTCTTCTAAAAACAGTTTTACTTGTTTTGCGTAGACAGAGTTTTTACTTAGGTCAATATTAAAATCTCCGCTTAAACAGAATTTTATTTCTTGCGTTTAAACCATCTGTGATTTCATCAGTTCCCTGAGTTTATTAATAACCTCAGTCTTTTTCCCTTTTAGGGGATACATAAGTAACCCTTATAATTATGAAGACTACAATTTACTAACTTGATACTCAAGGGTCCACCACTTGTTTTTTACTACCTCTGTATGTGAGACTTTATATTTTACCCCTTCTGGGACATACATAGCCACCAGAAAAACAGAACAGAAAAACAGTTTTTAAACAAATTTATTCACAAAAAGTTATTTGAAATCATAAGTAAAGGTCGAAAAGTGTATGTATTTCCTGTTCCCCATGCTATGGGATTAGGGCGACCTTCAAACTTTAGACTGAATATATCGTAAAGTAGTTCAGGAACCCTACTTTTTTTTTTTGCATTATTGTGTATTAGGTAATTATCTGTAATATGCCAAATTTGAAATTTTTTTTTTCACGTCGAGATACGCTTGAGCTACCTTAAGGTCTTGACCGATTTAGCTAAAATTTGTAAAATAGGAGAGAATGGTTAAAATCCACCGCCATCTAGAGGACCTTGACATCTTTCTTTGGGAAACTATTTTAACTCTTTGATAACCAAACAATACACTGTTTCCCTCGATAGTATTTGATTACTTCTAGGTGGCAGTGCATAGTGACCAGAATTCTCGTGCGACTATCCGTTGCCATGGTAAAGTTACTTTTGTTAAATGTAATTTCTATCTACACTATTAAGGTCTTGACCGATTTAGCTGAAAATTTGTAAAATAGAGAGAATGGTATACTTATTGACACTGCAAAATTTCATAACGATCGGAAACATTTTTTTTTTTTTTATTTTTTTTTTTATTTTTTTAACCAAGGATCGGATTTTGTTTCCAAAAACTATACAGCAACCCGCCTAGGTGGTATGTACATGTGTGCAAAATTTCAGGTCGATCGGAGAAACGGTGCGACCTGTACCGAAGCAGTAACAGAAAAAAAAAAAAAGAAAATTCGAGCCATAAGAGTCAAGTGGAGACGCTCGCTCAAAAAAGTAGTTCGATCACTTGGAATTACCTACTTGATTCAAAGGTTCTAGTGTGAAAAAATGCCTATCGGCTTGTTAGATTGGAGAAGGGTTGACAGGTTGGAAAGCAAAGAAAAAATAAATCCCAGCTTCTCAAATCCTACTTGATTCAAGACTTTTTCTTAAATACAAGTAGGTACTAATTTGACTGTAGGTCTACGGGACTCACCAGTGGTGTTAATTTGGGCCCGGGCTGAAATAGCTGTCTCATCTAGGACGAGGTGTGTTTGGCACCAGCTGCAGTACGCCACGGGACAGACGGTTCTTGTCGTAGTCTTTCCTACAAGGCAGTAAAAACACGTGGTTGGCTTTAAATAATACATCGTTGATGATAAACCCGTCAAAAACTTTTCCCTTTCATTTAGGGGTGTGCAAAGCTTCGAATTATCTAATCAAATCGAATTTTTAGGTAGTATTTAAATTTGATTCGTTGGTTGAATCCAAAATCGTAAAAATTCAAACTATTCGAAAGAATTGAATCCGGGGCCAAACACCCAAGAAACTAGCAAATATATCGAAAGGTCGATTTTATAGTTTGCAATCAATCACGTGACAACATGTCGCCGCCCTACATAAACAAAGAAATTTTCCCTTCCGAGTCTTGTTGTTCAAGAAAACGTGATATTTTTTTCACATAGCATTCGAAAAACAACAGTGCACTCTTCTCTCTCTCTCGCTCTCTCTCTTGCATCCCTGCTGGCAGGCTGCCTGCAGGCAATGCGCAAGGCATTATGGCACAAGCATGCTCTGTCCTCTCACTCATGCGAGCCCTAAACCGGCTGCCGGCTCGGGAGACAGGCGGGCGCAGTGTTTACGTCAGTCTCCCTTCAGATAGCGATGCGTATGCATTACGTGATCGATGCCCATCTCCGAACTCATACGTAAAACTAATAAGTGCGGGTCTATGAAAAGGCCCGCGGATAAATAAATGTTATGTTTTGGCCTACTTATGTGCTCTTAAATGACAGCAAGAAGTTTCCTCACGATGTTATTTTTGAAAAGTAGAACAATGCCAAGATCAAGATCGTGCTATATCGGGACAATACAGTACTCATAAAAGCATCAGTTTTGATACTTGGTCCCCTTTTTTATTGATTGGTCTTCAAAAAGTAAAAAAAAAACATAGATTTAACCCCTAGCCTTACCCTATGGTCGAATCGACGACTTGCAATCGATATATGCTTGCTTACCTAGCGGTCGAATCGACGGCCCTAGTGCAGCGCTCTGCATTATCGACTGGAGGAAGGAAGTAGTTGCCTAGGCGCTAACAGAATGCATGCAATGCCTTCTACTTGTTTTTAAGCTATCCACAGGTGGTTATCGATCGCGTCTAGCCCAGTTTTTGTTGCTTTCTGACGAGTTGAATGGTTTGTTTACAGTGAAAATGGCTGCGCGTAGGCGTTTGACAGAGTACAACGTTGAGGACATTTTGCTAAACAGTGACTCGGACGATTTTGTTGGAAATGAGAGTGATTATAATAATTCAAGTGACGATGACAATTATTCTGTGCCTAGTGCCGTGATGATAGTGACCCTGCAAAAAGGATGCAGAACCAAGTGAGTGAAAGTGATGCAAACGTGTCGGGGGATGACGGGC
>JAMZAV010009355.1:0-25444 GCA_024449915.1 Sweltsa coloradensis | reverse complement strand
TTGTCGGTTTTCATTTTCACAGTTTAACAGTTTTCATTTTGTCAATTTGCTAGTTTTCGTCAGTTTGATTTTGTAAGAATGTCAGATTGACAATTGCATTTTGTCAGGTTGTTAGTTTTAGTCATTTTCATATTGTAAGTTTGTAATTTTGTCATTTTATAATTTTCACAGTTTGACAGTTTTATTTTGTTTATTTGCTAGTTTTCGTCAGTTTGATATTATAATATTGTCAGTTTGTCAATAAAATTTTTGTCAGTTTGCTTGTTTAATTCATTTTCAAATTGAAAGTTTTTCATTTTCACAGTTTCATTTTGTCAATTTGCTAGTTTTCGTCAGTTTGATTTTGTAAGAATGTCAGATTGTCAATTGCATTGTGTCAGGTTGTTAGTTGAGGTCATTTTCATATTGTGAGTTTGTCAATAACAATTTGTCATGATGTTTTTTGGACTATACACTACTCAAAATAAAACAAAGATTACAATATTTCAAAGGTTAATCAACCTCCTTCATCAGGTTTTTAATGACAGTTGAAACAAGACAACAGAATGGGCTTTAAAACAAATAAACAATGCCAACTAAACAAATCAAATTACACCAATCCACCAAAGAATCATAATAATAAATGTGGTTGTAGTAACCTGATGAAGGAGGTTGATTAACCTTTGAAATATTGTAATCTTTGTTTTATTTTGAGTAGTGTATAGTCCAAAAAACATCATGATCTTAAACCAGACCTACTCTAAAATTGTTTCACCTTTGTAATAACATTTTGTCAGTTTGCTTGTTTTAGTCAAATACAAAATGTAAGTTTTTCATTTTCACAGTTTCATTTTGTCAATTTGGTATTTTCACCAGTTTGTTTTTGTAAAAATGTCAGTTTTACAATTGCTTTTGTCAGGTTTTATTTTTTTAGTCATTTTCCTATTGTAAGTTTGAAATTTTTGTCAGATTTTCATTTTTACAGTTTGACGTTACATTTTGTTAATTTGTATTTTTCGTCATTTGATTTTATAATTTGTCATTTGTCAAAAAAATTTTGTCTTTTTGCTTTTTAGTTTTTTTCAAATTTGTAAGTTTTTCATTTTACAGTTAATTTGTCTTTTTTGCTTTTTTTCGCTTTTTGATTTTGTAAAAATGTCAGATTGTCATTACAATTTTCAGTTTGCTTTTTAAAATTCATTTCAAAGGGAAATTTTTTCATTTTCACATTCTTTTTAAATTTTGCTATTTTTTTCGTCATTTGTTTTTGTAAAAATGCGTTTGTAAATTTGCTTTGTGTCGGTTGTTAGTTAGGTCATTTTCTATTGTGGTTTGTAATTTGTCAGATTTTCTTTTTTACATTTTTGACAGTTACTTTTGTTAATTTGCTAGTTTTCGTCAGTTTGATATTGAAAATTTTTGTCTTTTTTGTCAAAAACTTTGGGGTCAGTTTGTTTTTTTTTAATTCTTTTTAAAATTGAAAGTTTTTTCATTTTAACATTTCATTTTGTAAATTTTGCTCTTTTCGTCATTTTATTTGAAAAAAAATGTCAATTGTCAATTGTTTTTGTCAGGTTTTAGTTTTGTCTTTTTCATTTTGAAGTTGAATTTTCACAGTTTAATTTTTTCAATTTGCTAGTTTTCGTCATTTTGATTTGAAAAGAAGCAGATTGTCTTTGGGTTTTTGTCAGGTTTTTTAGTTTTGTCTTTTCATTTTAAAAATTTTTGTCGTTTTGTCAAATTTTTATTTTCAAAAAGTTTGAAAATTTCTTTTGAAAATTTCTAGTTATCGTCATTTGATATTGTAATTGTAAGTTTTCAATAACAATTTGTCAGTTTTCTTTTTTAATTCATTTTCATATTGAAAAGTTTTCTTTTTCCATTTTTCTTTTGTCCAATTTGTTATTTTTTTCGTCAGTTTTGTTTTTTGTAAAAAGTCAGATTGTCTTGCATTTTGTGGTTGTTATTTTTAAACATTTTCATATGTAAGTTTTCATTTTTTCGTTTTTTTTTTACTTTGACAGTTTCTTTTTTGTTTTTTTTGCTAGGTTTTTGTCAGTTTGATATTGAAATTTTGTCAGTTTGTCAATCTTTTTGTCAGTTGTTTGTTTTAGTCATTTTAAAAATTTTTATTTTTTTTCTTTTTCACAGTTTCTTCTGTAAATTTGCATTTTTTCGTTTTTTTGATTATGTAAGAATGTCAATTTGTCAATTGCATTGTGCGTTGTTAGTTAAGGTCACTTTATATTGTTAGTTTGAAAATTTTGCAGATTATCATTTTTACATTTTGACGTTTCTTTTGTCTTTTTGCTATTTTTTCGTAGTTTGATTTTGTAAAGTAAATTTAAATTCTTTTTGTCAGGTTGTTAGTTTTAAAAACATTTTATATTGAAGTTTGTCATTTTGGTCAGTTTTTCTTTTCACAGTTTAACATTTCCATTTTGTCAATTTTCTATTTTCGTCATTTTTGATTTGTAAGAATGTCAGATTCTTTTTGTCAGTTTGCTTGTTTTAGTCATTTTCAAATTGAAATTGTTTCATTTTCACAGTTTCATTTTGTCAATTTGCTATTTTCGCCCCAGTTTGTTTTTGTAACAAGCGGTTTTGTCAATTCCCTTTTGTCATTTTGTTTTTTTTAAAAACTTTTCATATTGTTAGTTTTTCATTTTGTCATTTTTTCTTTTTTTCATTTTTACTTTTCTTTTTGTCATTTGGTAGTTTTCACCGTTTGATTTTGTAAAAATTTTCAGTTTTGCATTGCATTTTGTCAGGTTGTTAGTTTTAGTCTTTTTTCTATTGTAAGTTTGAAAATTTTGTCTTTTTATAATTTTCACATTTTGACAGTTTTTTTTTGTTTTTTGCTAGTTTTCGTCAGTTTTGATATTATAATATTGTCAGTTTGTCAAAAAAATTTTTGTCAGTTTGCTTGTTTAAGTCATTTTAAATTGAAAGTTTTTCTTTTTCACATTTTAAAATTTTGTCAATTTGCTATTTTTCGTCAGTTTGTTTTTTGTAAGAATGCGATTGTAAATAAAAATTTGTCATTTTTGGGGAATTCTTTTTCAATTGAAATTTTTCCCTTTTTCACAGTTTCTTTTGTCAATTTGCTATTTTCGATTTTGATTTTGAAAGAATGTCAGATTGCCCAAATTGCATTGTGTCGGTTTGTTATTGAGGTCATTTTATATTGTTGTTTGTAATTTTGTCATTTTATAATTTTACATTTTGACAGTTTTATTTTGTAATTTGCTATTTTCTCATTTTTGATATTGAATTTGTCAGTTTGTCAATAACAATTTTCAGTTTGCTTGTTTTAATTCATTTTAAAATTTTGAAATTTTTTTCATTTTCCCCGTTTCATTTTGTAAATTTGCTAGTTTGTCGTTTGATTTTTAAGAATTCAGATTGTAAATTGCCTTGTGTCAGGTTGTTATTTGAGGTCTTTTCATATTGTGAGTTTGAAATTTTGCAATTTTCATTTTTACAGTTTGACAGTTTCATTTTTTTAGTTTGTTAGTTTTTGTCATTGTTTGTATTGTATTATTGTCATTTGTAATAAAATTTGTCATGATTTTTTTTTGGACATACCTACCCAAAATAAAAACAAAGATTACAATTTTTAAAAAGGTTTTAATCCCTCCTTCTCGGGTTTTTTAATGACAGTTGAAAAAAAGACAACAAAAGGGGCTTTAAAACAAAAAAACCTGCCAAAAAACAAATCAATTACCCAATCCCCCAAAGCATAATAAAAATTTTGGGTTAGTAACCTGATGAAGGGGGTTGATTAACCTTTGAAATATTGTAATCTTTGTTTTATTTTGGTATGTATGTCCAAAAAACATCTGATCTTAAAACCAACCCACTCTAAATTTTTCACCTTTGAAAACAATTTGTCAGTTTGCTTGTTTAGTCATTTTCAAAAAGTTTTTTTCATTTTACAGTTTCATTTTGTCAATTTGCTACTTTTAAATCGTTTTTATTTGTAAGATGTCAAGATTGTTTAATTGGGTTGTGTCAGTTGTTTGTTTTGTCATTTTTATATTTAAAGTTTTTTCGTTTTGTCAGTTTTTTTTTTTTCACAAGTTTGACATTTTCTTTTTTTCAATTTTTTATTTTTCGTCAGTTTTTATTTTGAAAAATGCGATTGTCAATTGCATTTTGTCAGGTGTTAGTTTTTTAAAACTTTCAAATTGTAAGTTTTTTCTTTTTTCAAGTTATTTTTTTCAATTTGTACTTTTTGTCATTGATTTTGTAAAATTCAGTTGTCAAATTTCATTTTTTCAGTTGTTAGTTAAGGTCATTTTATATTGTTTGTTTGTAATTTTGTCAGATTTCATTTTTACAGTTTGCGTTTCTTTTTCAATTTGTTACTTTCGTCAGTTTGATTTTGTAAGAATGAAGATTGTCAATTGCTTTTTTCAGGTTTTAGTTAAGGTCATTTTTATATTGGGTTTGTCTTTTTTCAGTTTTCATTTTCACAGTTTTTAAAAGTTCCATTTTGTCAATTTTTTTAGTTTTCGTCATTTTTATTTTGTAAGAATGTCAATTTTTTTTTGCAGTTTGCTTGTTTTTTAGTCTTTTAAATTTTAAATTTTTTTATTTTTACAGTTTCATTTTGTCAATTTGCTACTTTTGTCATTGTTTTGTAAAAATGTCGGATTGTCAAATTTCATTTTTCAGGTTTTTTAGTTTAAACATTTTCAAATTTTAAATTTTTCATTTTGTAAGATTTTTATTTTAAAAAGTTTTACTGTTTCATTTTGTCTATTTGTTAGTTTTCACCAGTTTGATTTTGTAAAAATTCAGTTGACATTGCTTTTGTCAGGTTGTTAGTTTTAGCTTTTTTATTTTGAAATTTTTGAAATTTTTGGGCAGTATTTCTTTTCACATTTTTGACAGTTTCATTTTGTTTTTTTTGCTAGTTTTCTCATTTTGGTATTGATATTTCAGTTTGTCAATAACTTTTGTCAGTTTGCTTTTTTAAAGTCATTTTCAAAATTGAGATTTTTTCATTTTCACAGTTTCATTTTGTCAATTTGTACTTTTGTCAGTTTGATTTGTAAGAAGTGATTGTCAATTTGCATTGTGCAGGTTGTTTAGTTAGGTCATTTTCATATTGTTAGTTGAAATTTTTGTAATTTTCATTTTCCTTTTTTGACAGTTTCTTTTTGTTAATTTCTATTTTTCACATTTTGGTATATTAATTGCAGTTTGTCAAAAAACATTGTGTCGTTTGCTTGTTTAATTTTTTAAAAATTTGGAAGTTTTTTCAATTTCACAGTTTCTTTTTGGGTAAATTTTCTGTTTTCGTCGTTTGTTTTTGGGGAAGAAGTCAGATTTAAATTGCATTTAGTCAAGTTTTTATTTTTTAGTTTTTTTTTATTTTTGTTTGTAATTTTGTCATTTTTTTTTCTTTTCACGTTTGCATTTTTCTTTTGTTATTTTGCTGGGTTTTTTGTCGTTTGATATTGAAAATTTTTGTCAGTTGTAAATAACATTTTGTCATTTGTTTGGTTAATCATTTTTAAATTGTGATTTTTTATTTTCACTTTCATTCTGTCAATTTGCTATTTTTTGTCTTTTTGATTATGTAAAAAATGTCGTTTGTAAATTTGTTTTTGTCGGGTTGTTAGTTTTATTCATTTTCAATTTAAAAGTTTGTCGGCAGATTTTTATTTTCAAAATTTTGACATTTTTCTTTTGTTTTGCTATTTTTCGTTTTTTTGGTATTGTTTTTTTTCATTTTTGTCAAAACATTTTGTCAGTTTGCTTTTTAAAAAGTCACTTTCAAATTGTAATTTTTCATTTTCACAGTTCATTTTGTCAATTTGCTCTTTTCGTCAGTTTGTTTTTTTAAAGAATGAAAGATTTTAAATTGCTTTTTTGTCAGTTGTTGTTTTAACATTTTATATTGAAAGTTTGTCTTTTTGTCAGTTTTTTCATTTCACAGTTTAACATTTCCTTTTGTAAATTTGCTATTTTTCGTCAGTTTGATTTTGAAAAATGTCAGATTCATTTTGTCATTTGGGGCTTGTTTTAGTCTTTTTCATAATTGAAATTTTTTTCATTTCACAGTTTCTTTTTGTAAATTTGCTACTTTTCTCATTTTTGTTTGTAAAAATGTCGGATTGTCAATTGTTTTTGTAGGTTGTTATTTTTTAAACTTTTTCAATTGTAATTTTGTCATTTTTCAGTTTTCATTTTAACAGTTTTACTGTTTCATTTTGTAAAATTTGGAAGGGTTTTCCCCAGTTTGTTTTTGTAAGAATGTCAAATTGAAAATTGCTTTTGTAGGTTGTTAGTTTTAGTCTTTTTTCATTTTGTAATTTTTGTAATTTTGCATTTTATAATTTTCACAGTTTGACAGTTTATTTTGTTTTTTTCTATTTTCGTCTTTTTGATATTATAATATTGTCATTTTTGTTATAAAATTTTGTCATTTGCTTTTTTAAGTCATTTTCAAATTGTAATTTTTTCATTTTCAACAGTTTCTTTTTTTCATTTGCTAGTTTTCTCATTTTGTTTGGGGTAAAATGTCAGTTTTTACAATTGCATTTTGTCAAGTTGTTAGTTTTAGTCATTTTTATTTTGTAAGTTTTGAAATTTTTGTCATTTTTTTCATTTCACAGTTTTACATTTTCATTTTGTTTTTTTGTTAGTTTTCGTCGTTTTGGTTTGTTATATTGCCCCGTTTGTCAAAAATTCTTCATTTTTCTTTTTTAAGTCATTTTCAAATTGGGGGTTTTTTCATTTTCACAGTTTTTTTTGTCAATTTGCTAGTTTTGTAGTTTGTATTGTTATTGCCAGTTTGTCAATAACTTTTTGTCAGTTTGCTTTTTTAATTTTTTTTAAAATTGAAAGTTTTTCTTTTCACGTTTCATTTGTAAATTTTGTAGTTTTCGTCATTTGTTTTTTAAAGAATGTAGATTGTCAATTGCATTGTGCAGGTTTTTTAGTTGAGGTCTTTTCATTTGTGATTTGTAATTTTGTAATTTTTCTTTTTTACAGTTTGACATTTCTTTTGTTAATTTGTATTTTTTCGTCCGTTTGATATTGTAATATTGTTATTTTGTCAATAACATTTTGTCATTTTTGCTTGTTTAATTCATTTTAAAATTAAAAATTTTTTCATTTTTCACGTTTCATTTTTGCAATTTTTGTTACTTTTCGTCATTTTGATTTTGTAAGAATGTCAGATTGTAAATTGCTTTTTTGTCGGGTTGTTAGTTTAAACATTTTCATATTGTAAGTTTTCATTTTGTCAGTTTTTCTTTTTCACGTTTGAAGTTTCATTTTGTTTTTTGCTAGGTTTTTGTCATTTGATATTGTAATTTGTCATTTGTAAATAACTTTTGTCAGATTGTTTTTTTTTAGTCATTTTCAAATTGGGGTTTTTTTCATTTTCACAGTTTATTCTGTTAAATTTTGCTAGTTTTCGTCATTTTGATTTGTAATTTTGTCATTTGTAAAATTTGATTGTGTCAGGTTGTTATTTAAGGTCTTTTATATTGTTAGTTTAAAATTTGTGATTTCTTTTTCACTTTTTGCGTTTCTTTTTGTTTTTTCTATTTTCACGTTTTGGTATTGTTTTTTTTGCAGTTTGTCAAAAACTTGTGTCGTTTGCTGTTTAAGTCTTTTAAAATTTGTAAGTTTTTCAATTTCACATTTTCTTTTTGTCAATTGCTTCTTTTCGTCAGTTTGATTTTGTAAGAATGTAGATTGTAAATTGATTTGTGTCAGGTTGTTATTTAAGGCCCTTTCGTTTTGTTAGTTTTGTAATTTTTTGTCAGATTATCTTTTTACGTTTGACGTTTCATTTTGTCAATTTGTTTTTTTCATCAGTTTGTTTTTGTAAAATTGTTAGTTTTTAAATTGCATTTTGTCAGGTTGTTAGTTTTAAAATTTTCATTTTGTAAGTTTGTCTTTTGTCGATTTTCTTTTTCACAGTTTGACAGTTTTCATTTTGTTAATTTTTGCTAGTTTTAAAACATTTTGGTATTGTTTATTGCAGTTTGTCATACTTGTGTCATTTGCTTGTTTGAGTCTTTTCAAATGTAATTTTTTAAATTTCACATTTTCATTTTGTAAAATTTGCTAGTTTTCGTCGTTTGATTTTGTAAAAATGTCAGATTTAAAATTGCTTTTGTCATTTGTTATTTTTTAGATTTTTTTTTTGAAATTTTGTAATTTTGTCAGTATTCATTTTCCTTTTTGACATTTTCCCATTTTGTTATTTTGCTAGTTTTCGTCAGTTTGGTATTGTTATTTGTCTTTTGTCAAAAAACATTTTTTCAGTTTGCTTTTTAATCTTTTAAAATTTGAGAGTTTTTCTTTTCACGGGGTTCTTTTTTGTAAATTTGCTAGTTTTCGTCAGTTTGATTTTGAAATATTGCCAGTTGTCAATAACAATTTGTCAGTTTTTTTGTTAATTTTTTTCAAAAAAAAGTTTTTCATTTTCACAGTTTCATTTTGTAAATTTTCTATTTTTTCGTCATTTTTTGTTTTTTGAAGATGTCAGATATCAATTGCATTTGTCGGTGTTATTTTAAGGTCACTTTCATATTGGATTTTTAATTTTGTCAGTTAATCATTTTCAGTTTGACAGTTTCTTTTTGAAAATTTCTACTTTTCGTCGTTTGTTTTTGTAAGAAGTAAGATTGTAAATTGCTTTTGTCGGGTTGTTATTTTTAAAAACATTTTCAATTGAAATTTTGTCATTTTTGCGTTTTCTTTTCACATTTTTTACTGTTTTCATTTTGTCAATTTGGTAGTTTTCACCATTTTTGTTTTTGTAAGAATTTCAGATTGACAATTGCTTTTTGTCAGGTTTTGTTTTTAGTCTTTTACATTTTTGAAATTTGAAATTTTTGTCATTTAAATTTTTCCCACAGTTTGCAGTTTTTATTTTGTTTATTTGTAGTTTTTCGTCTTTTGATATTATAATATTGATTTTTGTCAAAAAAATTTTGTCATTTGCTTTTTAAAGTCTTTTAATTGTAATTTTTTCATTTTCAAAGCTTCATTTTGTCAATTTGTACTTTTCGCAGTTTATTTTGTAAAAATGTCGGATTTCAATTGTTTTTTGTAGGTTTTTAGTTTTAACATTTTCTTTTGTAATTTTAATTTTTTCAGATTTTCATTTTTCATTTTTTACTTTTTCATTTTGTAAATTTTGGGTAGTTTTTCACCAGTTTGTTTTTGTAGAATGTAGTTTTGACAATTGCATTTTTCAGGTTTTATTTTTAGCTTTAAAATTTGAAAGTTTGTAATTTTTGTCATTTTATTTTTCACAGTTTGACAGTTTTTTTTTTTTTTATTTGCTATTTTCGAGTTTTGTATTAAAATATTGTCAGTTTGTAAATAAAATTTGTCAGTTTGTTTTTAAAGTCATTTTCAATTGTAAGTTTTTCATTTTCCATTTTTAATTTTGTAAATTTGCTAGTTTTCGTCAGTTTGATTTTGTAAAAAGTAAATTTGTAAATTGCATTGTGTCGGGTTTTGATTTTGGGTCTTTTTTATATTGTAAGTTTGTAATTTTGTCAGATTTTCTTTTTTTACAGTTGACAGTTACATTTTGTTAATTTGCTAGTTTTCGTCATTTTGTATTGAAATTTTTTTTGTCAGTTTGTCAATAAAATTTTCATTTGCTTTTTTATTCATTTTCAATTGAAAGTTTTTCATTTCACAGTTTCTTGCCCCTTTTGCTATTTTTTGCCCATTTTATTTGAAAAGAATGTCAGATTGTAAATTTGCATTTTGTGGGTTTGATTTTAGTCATTTTCATTTGTAAAGTTTGACATTTTCACAGTTTTTTTTTGTAAATTTGTAGTTTTTCGTCAGTTTTTTTTGTGAATGTCAGATTGTCAAGGTTTTTTGTCATTTGTTATTTTTAGTCTTTTCATATTGAAAGTTTTGTTTTTGTCAATTTTTATTTTCAAAAGTTTGAAAATTTCATTTTGAAAATTTGCTATTATCGTCTTTTGAATTGTAATATTGAAAGTTTGTCAATAAAAAATTTGGCAGTTTGCTTTTTTAATTCTTTTTCAAATTGAAAAGTTTTCATTTTTCACATTTTCCCTTTTGTTTTGTTACTTTTCGTCTTTTGATTTTGTAAAAATTCGATGTCAATTGCATTTTGTCGGGTTGTTATTTTTTAAACTTTTCTATTGTAAGTTTTCATTTTGTCAGTTTTTATTTTCACAGTTTGACAGTTTCTTTTTTTTTTGCTGTTTTGTCAGTTTGATATTGTAATTTGTCAGTTTGTCAATAACATTTGTCAGATTGCTTGTTTTAGTCATTTTAAAATTGTTAGTTTTTCATTTTCACAGTTTCATTCTGTAAATTTTGTAGTTTTCGTCTTTTGATATGTAAGAATGCAATTGTCAATTGCTTGTGTCAGGTTGTTAGTAAGGTCTTTTCATTTGTTTTTTTAATTTTGTCAGAATCATTTTTACATTTTGCTTTTCTTTGTCAATTTGCTACTTTTCGTCATTTGATTTTGTAAAAAATGTAAGATTGTAAATTGCTTTTTCAGGTTGTTAGTTTAAACTTTTTTCATATTGAATTTGCCCTTTTTTTAGTTTTTTCATTTTCCATTTTTTAAAACGTTCCATTTTGTCAATTGCTGTTTTCGTCATTTTTGATTTTGTAAGTTTCAATTCATTTTGTAAAATTTTGCTTGTTTTAGTCATTTTCAATTGTAATTTTTTTTCTTTTTCACAGTTTCATTTTGTCAATTTGCTCTTTTCGTCAGTTTGATTTTGTAACAATTCGGATTGTAAATTGCTTTTGCAGGTTGTTAGTTTTAAAATTTTCATATGTTTTTTTTCATTTTGTAAATTTTTTCATTTTACTTTTTTACTGTTTCTTTTGTCAATTTGGTATTTTTTCCCCATTTTTATTTTGTAAAAATGTCAGATTAAACATTGTTTTGTCAGGTTGTTAGTTTTGCCCCATTTTTTATTGAAATTTTGAAATTTTGTTTTTTTATAATTTTCACATTTTGACAGTTTATTTGTTTTTTGTATTTTTTCGTCATTTTTAATTAAAATATTGCAGTTTGTCAATAAAATTTTGTCATTTGGGCTTGTTTAAGTCATTTTAAAATTGTAAGTTTTTCATTTTCAAAAAGTTATTTTGTCAATTTGCTAGTTTTCGTCATTTGATTTTGGAAGGTCAATTTGTCAATTGCATTGTGTCGGGTTGTTGTTGGTTCATTTTCATATTGGAGTTTGTAATTTTGTCAGTTTTTTCATTTTTACTTTTGAATTTTCATTTTTTAATTTGCTAGTTTTTCGTCATTTTGATTGTAATTTGTCATTTTTGTAAATAAAAATTTTGTCAGTTTGCTTTTTTAATTATTTTCAAATTGAAAATTTTTTCTTTTCACAGTTTATTTTGTAAATTTTGCAGTTTTCGTCATTTTGTTTGTAAAAATGTCAATTGAATTGCTTTGTCGGGTTTTTAGTTGAGGTCATTTTATATGTAGTTTGTAATTTTGTCAGTTTTCATTTTTACAGTTTGTCATTTTTCATTTTGTTAATTTGCTAGTTTTCGTCAGTTTGATTTTAATATTGTCATTTGTCAATAAAAATTTGTCAGTTTGCTTTTTTTTAGTCATTTTCAAAAGTAGTTTTTCATTTTCACAGTTTCATTTTGTCAATTTTGTTTTTAAAGTCTTTTGTTTTTAAGAATGTCGATTGTCAATGATTGTGTCAGGGTTTTTTTTTTTCTTTTCATATTGAAGTTTGTCTTTTTGTCAATTTTTTTTTCACAAGTTTGACAGTTTCTTTTGTAAATTTGTTATTTTTTCCCAGTTTATTTTGCAAGAATTCAGTTTTGGCAATTGCTTTTGTCATGTTGTTGTTTAACACTTTCAAATTGTAATTTTTCTTTTTCACAGTTTTTTTTTGTAAATTTGCACTTTTCGTATTTGTTTTTGTAAGAATGCAATTGTCAATTGCATTGTGTCAGGTTGTTAGTTAAGGTCACTTTCATATTTTTATTTTTAATTTTGTCAGATTATCATTTTTTACTTTTGACATTTCTTTGAAATTTGACTTTTCGTCATTTTTTGTTTTGAAAGAAGTAAGATTGTCAATGCTTTTTGTAGGTTGTTAGTTGGTCTTTTTCATTTGAAAGTTTGTCATTTTGTCGATTTTCTTTTCACATTTTAAAACAGTTCCATTTTTAAAATTTGCTATTTTTTCGTCAGTTTGATTTTGTAAAAAATGTCAATTCATTTTGTCATTTTTGTTTGTTTTAGTCTTTTTAAAAATTGTAAGTTTTTTCTTTTTCACAGTTTCTTTTGTAAATTTTTGCATTTTTCGTCATTTTTAAATTTTGTAAAAATGTCGGTTTGTAAATTGCTTTTTTGTCAGGTTGTTAGTTTTAAACATTTTCATTTTGAAATTTTTGCATTTTGTCAGATTTTCTTTTTTTAAACAGTTTTACTGTTTCTTTTTGTCAATTTGGTAGTTTTCACCATTTTTGTTTTTGTAAGATGTCAGATTGACAATTGCATTTTGTCAGGTTGTTGTTTTAGTCTTTTTTATTTTGTAAGTTTGAAATTTGTCAGTATTTTTTTCCAGTTTGACATTTCATTTTGTTTTTTTGCTAGTTTTCGTCTTTGGGGTTTTGTTAATTGCATTTTGTCAATAACTTCTGTCAGTTTGCTTTTTTAAGTCTTTAAAATTAAAAGTTTTTCATTTTCACAGTTTCATTTTGTAAATTTTTGTAGTTTTCGTCATTTTGATTTTGTAAAAATGTCAGATTGTCAATTGCTTTGGTCGGTTGTTTTTTGAGGTCTTTTTCATTTTGTGAGTTTGAAATTTTTGTCAGATTTTCTTTTTTTACAGTTTGACAGTTTCATTTTTTTAAATTTGCTATTTTTCGTATTTTTTGATATTGTAATTTTGTTAGTTTGTCAATAAAAATTTTTTCATTTTGCTTGTTTAATTCTTTTCAAATTAAAAATTTCTTTTTTAAAACGTTTCATTTTGTCAATTTGTTACTTTTCGTCAGTTTGATTTTGTAAGAATGTCAGATTGTCAATTGCATTTTGCCCAGGTTGTTAGTTTTAAAACATTTTCATATTGTAAGTTTGTCATTTTGTCAGTTTTTTATTTTCACAGTTTGACAGTTTCATTTGTTTTTTTTGCTAGGTTTTTTGTCGTTTGATATTGTAATGTTTTTCAGTTTGTCAATAACTTTTTGTCAGATTGCTTGTTTAGTCATTTTCAAATTGTGGGGTTTTCTTTTTCACAGTTTCATTCTGTAAATTTTGCTAGTTTTCGTCAGTTAGATTATGTAAGAATGTCAGATTGTCAATTGCATTGTGTCGGTTGTGTTAGTTAAAGGTCATTTTCATATTGTTAGTTTGTAATTTTGTCAGATTTTCATTTTTACGTTTAAACAGTTTCATTTTTTTATTTTGCTAAGTTTTCTTCATTTTGTATTGAAATATTTGTCAGTTTGTCAAAAACCCATTGTGTCAGTTTGCTTGTTTTAAGTTCATTTTCAAATAGTAAGGTTTTTTCAATTTCACAGTTTATTTGTCAATTTGTTAGTTTTCGTCAGTTTAATTTGAAAGAATGTCAGTTTTACAATTGAATTTGTCAATTTAAGTAAGTAATTGATTTATTTAGCAATACAACTGCTATTACATACAATGTACATTGGTATGATACAAGATAAAATATACAACCAGGCAGGTATAACAACATGATAAAAGTGAAAAATACAGGCAAGGACAATCTACCAAATCTCTTTAAGTACATATTCCCACATTGGGTTTTAAACTTATGCACAAACACCTCATCCTTGAGACTTTTACTAACCCCATTGTAGACCCAAACTCCACTATAAAAAACCCACTGTTCTGTGTCCTACTTTTATTGCACCTCCTAACCTCTATATCATTACAATTTCTCATATTATACTTAACAGAGTCTGACACATACTTAATATTCTTACTAAAAAAACCCAGGCAACATCCCCTTTGGTTAACTTGTGAACAAATATTAATACATTAAAAATGAATTAGTTGATTAACTGATAACATATCTAGTCTGGCCAACATGACTCTCACTGGAGTGTATTTGTCACATTTGAGTAATATTCGCATCCCTTTATTTCTTTGTTAGTTTTAGTCTTTTTTTTATTGTAAGTTTGTAATTTTGTCAGTTTTTCATTTTCACAGTTTGACAGTCATTTTGTTATTTTGCTAGGTTTTCGTCAGTTTGATATTGTAATATTGTCAGTTGGTCAAAACCTTTGCCCAGTTTGCTTGTTTTAGTCATTTTCAAAATGTAAGTTTTTCATTTTCACAGTTTCATTTTGTCAATTTGCTACTTTTCGTCAGTTTGATTTGTAAGAATGTCAGATTTTTCAATTGCATTGTGTCAGGTTGTTAGTTAAGGTCATTTTCATATTGTTAGTTTGTAATTTTGTCAGATTTTCATTTTCACTGTTTGACAGTTTCATTTTGTTAATTTGCTAGTTTTTCACAGTTTGGTATAGTTATATTGTCAGTTTGTCAATAACATTGTCAGTTTGCTTGTTTAAGTCATTTTCAAATTGTTAGTTTTTCAATTTCACAGTTTCATTTTGTCAATTTGTTACTTTTCGTCAGTTTGGTATTGTTATATTGTCAGTTTGTCAATAACATTTTGTCCAGTTTGCTTTTTTTAATTCATTTTCAAATTGAAAGTTTTTCATTTCACAGTTCTATTTTGTCAATTTCCTACTTTTCGTCAGATTGATTTTGTAAAGAATGTCAGATTGTCAATTGCATTGTGTCAGGTTGTTAGTTGAGGTCATTTTCATATTGTGAGTTTGTAATTTTGTCAGATTTTCATTTCTACAGTTTGACAGTTTCATTTGTTAATTTGCTACTTTTCGTCAGTTTGATTTTGTAACAATGTGGGATTGTAAATTGCATTTTGTCAGGTTGTTTAGTTTAAACATTTTCAAATTGAAAGTTTGTAATTTTGTCATTTTATAATTTTCACAGTTTGACAGTTTTATTTTGTTTTTTTGCTAGTTTTTGTCAGTTTGATATTGTAATATTGTCAGTTTGTCAATAACATTTTGTCAGTTTTGTTTGGGTTTTAGTCATTTTCAAATTGTAAGTTTTCTTTTTCACCGTTTTGTTTTGTCAATTTGCTAGTTTTCACAGTTTCATTTTGTCAATTTGCTAGTTTTCTTCAGTTTGATTTTGTAAGAATGTCAGATTGTCAATGCTTTTTTGTCAGGTTGTTAGTTTTAGTCATTTTCATATTGTAAGTTTGTAATTTTGTCAGTTTTTCATTTTCTTAGTTTGGACATTTTCATTTTGTTATTTTGCTAGGTTTTCGTCAGTGAAATATTATAATATTGCATTTTTGTCAATAACATTTTGTCAGTTCGTTTGTTTTAAGTCATTTTCAAATTGTAAGTTTTTCATTTTCACAGTTTCATTTTGTCAAATTTGCTAGTTTCCGTCAGTTTGATTTTGTAAGAATGTCAGATTTACAATTGCATTTTGTCAAGTTGTTAGTTTTAGTCCTTTTTATATTGTAAGTTTGTAATTTTGTCAGTATTTCATTTTCACAGTTTGACAGTTTCAATTTTGTTATTTTTTTTTTTCGTCAGTTTGGTATTGTTATATTTTGTCGTTTGTAAATTACCTTTTGCAGTTTGCTAGTTTTAGTCATTTTCAAAATGTAAGTTTTTCTTTTTCACAGTTTCATTTGTAAATTTGCTACTTTTGTCATTTTGATTTGTAAGAATGTCAGATTGTTCAATTGCATTGTGTCAGGTTGTTAGTTAAGGTCATTTTCAAAATTGTTAGTTTGTCATTTTGTCAGATTTTCTTTTTCACTGTTTGACAGTTTCATTTTGTTAATTTGCTAGTTTTCACAGTTTGATATTGTAATATTGCCAGTTTGTCTATAACAATTTGTCAGTTTGCTTGTTTAATTCATTTTCAAATTGAAAAGTTTTCATTTTCACAATTTCATTTTGTCAATTTGTTACTTTTCGTCAGTTTGATTTTGTAAGAATGTCAGATTGTCAATTGCTTTTTGTCAGGTTGTTAGTTTTAGTCATTTTCATATTAAAAGTTTGTCGTTTTGTCGGATTTTTATTTTCACAAGTTTGACAGTTTCATTTTGTTAATTTGCTAGTTTTCACAGTTTGGTTTTGTTATATTGTTAGTTTGTCAATAATCATTTTGTCAGTTTGCTTGTTTAAGTCATTTTCAAATCGTCAGTTTTTCAATTTCACAGTTTCATTTGTCAATTTGCTAGGTTTTCGTCAGTTTGATTTTGGAGGAATGTCAGATTTACAATTGCATTTTGTCAAGTTGTTAGTTTTAGTCTTTTTTCTATTGTAAGTTTTTAATTTGTCAGTTTTTCATTTACACAGTTTGACAGTCTCATTTTGTTATTTTGCTAGGTTTTTCGTCAGTTTGATATTGTTAATATTGTCAGTTTGTCAATAACCTTTTGTCAGTTTGCTTGTTTTAGTCATTTTCAAAATGTAAGTTTTTCAATTTCACAGTTTCATTTTGTCAATTTGCTATTTTTCGTCAGTTTGATTTTGTAAGAATGTCAGATTGTCAATTGCATTTTGTCAGGTTGTATTTAAAGGTCATTTTCATATTGTTATTTTTGAAATTTTGTCAGATTTTCTTTTTCACTGTTTGACAGTTTCTTTTTGGTTAATTGCTATTTTTTCACAGTTTGGTATTGTTATATTGGGTCAGTTTGTCAATAACATTTGTGTCAGTTTGCTTGTTTAAGTCATTTTCAAATTGTAAGTTTTTCAATTTCACAGTTCCAAAATTTGTTAATATCCTAGTTTTCGTCAGTTTGATTTTGTAAGAATGTCAGATTGTCAATTGCATTGTGTCAGGTTGTTAGTTTAGAGGTCATTTTCATATTGTGATTTTTGTAATTTTGTCAGATTTTCATTTTTACAGTTTGACAGTTTCATTTTGTTAATTTGCTAGTTTTCGTCAGTTTGATATTGTAATATTGTCAGTTTGTCAATAACAATTTGTCAGTTTGCTTGTTTAATTCATTTTCAAATTGAAAGTTTTTCATTTTCACAGTTTCATTTTGTCAATTTGCTAGTTTTCTTCAGTTTGATTTTGTAAGAATGTCAGGTTGTCAATGCATTTTGTCAGGTTGTTAGTTTTAGTCATTTCATATTGTAAGTTTGTAATTTTGTCAGTTTTTCATTTTCTTAGTTTGACAGTTTCATTTTGTTATTTTGCTAGGTTTTCGTCAGTGAAATATTATAATATTTCATTTGTCAATAAACATTTTGTCAGTTCGTTTGTTTAAGTCTTTTTCCAAAATTGTAAGTTTTTTCATTTTCACACGTTTCATTTTGTCAATTTGCTAGTTTCCGTCAGTTTGATTTTGTAAAATGTCAGATTTACAATTGCATTTTGTCAAGTTGTTAGTTTTAGTGCTTTTTATATTGTAAGTTTGTAATTTTGTCAGTATTTCATTTTCACAGTTTTGACAGTTCATTTGTTATTTGCTATTTTTTTTTTCCAGTTTGGTATTGTTATTTGTCAGTTTGTCAATTACCTTTGTCATTTTTGCTTGTTTTGGGTCATTTTCAAAATGTAAGTTTTTCATTTTCACATTTTGCATTTTGTCAATTTGCTACTTTTCGTCAGTTTGTTTTGTAAGAATGTTAGATTGTCAATTGCATTTTGTCTGGTTTTTAGTTTTAAACCTTTTTATATTGTAAGTTTGTAATTTTGTCAGTATTTCATTTTCACAGTTTGACAGTTTCATTTTGTTATTTTGCTAGTTTTCGTCAGTTTGGTATTGTTATATTGTCAGTTTGTCAATTACCTTTTGTCAGTTTGCTTGTTTAATTCATTTTCAAAATTGTAAGTTTTTCATCTTCACAGTTTCATTTTGTCAATTTGCTAGTTTTCGTCAGTTTTATTTTGTAAGAATGTCAGATTTACAATTGCATTTTGTCAAGTTGTTAGGTTTAGTCATTTTTATTTTGTAAGTTTGTAATTTTGTTAGTATTTCATTTTTCACAGTTTGTCAGTTTCATTTTTTTATTTTGCTAGTTTTCGTCAGTTTGGTATTGTTATATTGTCAGTTTGTCAATAACATTCTGTCAGTTTGCTTGTTTGCATTTTAAAATTGAGAGTTTTTCTTTTTCATTTTGTAAATTTGCAGTTTTCGTCTTTTGATTTTAAAAATATTCCCAGTTTGTCATAACAATTTGTCATTTTTGCTTGTTTAATTCATTTTCAAATTAAAATTTTTTCATTTTTACATTTTTCATTTTTAAATTTGCTAGTTTTCGTCATTTGATTTTGTAAAAATGTCAGATTGTCAATTGCTTTGTGAGGTTGTTATTTGGGGTCATTTCATATTGTGATTTTTTAAATTTTGTCAGATTTCATTTTACATTTGACAGTTTCATTTTGTTAATTTGCATTTTTTCGTCAGTTTGATATTGTAATATTGTAAGTTTGTAAATAACAATTTTCAGTTTGTTTGTTTAATTCTTTTAAAATTAAAAGTTTTCTTTTTTCACGTTTCTTTTTGTAAATTTGTTACTTTTCGTCAGTTTGATTTTGTAGAAGGGCAGTTTGCAATTGCTTTTTGTCAGGTTTTATTTTTAAACATTTTCATATTGAAAAGTTTGTCATTTTGTCATTTTTCATTTCACAGTTTGACATTTTTCATTTTCGTATTTTGCTAGGTTTTTGTCAGTTTGATATTGTAAAATGTCAGTTTGTCAATAACATTTTGTCAATTGCTTGTTTTAGGTCTTTTAAAATTGTAGTTTTTCTTTTTCAGTTTCATTCTGTAAATTTGCATTTTTTCGTCTTTTTTGATTTTTGAAAGAATTAAATGTCAATCGCATTGTGTCAGGTTGTTAGTTAAGGTCATTTTAATTTTTGTTTGTAATTTTGTCAGATTTCTTTTTTACTTTTTGACAGTTTCATTTTGTTATTTTGCAAAGTTTTCGCAGTTTGGGATATTGAATATTGTCATTTGCCCAATAACTTTGTGTCAGTTTGCTTGAAAAAGTCATTTAAATTGAAAGTTTTAAAATTTTTCACAGTTTCATTTGAAATTTGCTATTTTCGTCAGTTTAATTTTGAAAGAATGTCAGATTTAAAATTGCTTTTGTCAAGTTGTTATTTTAGTCTTTTTTATATTGTAAGTTTGAAATTTTTTGTCATTTTTTTCATTTTCACATTTTTGACAGTTTCATTTTGTTTTTTTGGCTGGGTTTTTCGTCGTTTGATATTGAAATATTGTCTTTGTCAAAAACCTTTTTGTCAGTTTGCTTGTTTAGTCTTTTCAAATGAAAGTTTTTTCTTTTTCCGTTTCTTTTTGTCAATTTGCTACTTTTCGTCAGTTTGATTTGTAAGAATTCAGATTGTAAATTGCATTGTGTAGGTTGTTAGTTAAGGTCTTTTCTATTGTTAGTTTGAAATTTTGTCGATTTTCATTTTCACTGTTTGACAGTTTCATTTGTTAAATTTGTTACTTTTCGTCTTTTTGTTTTTTGTAAAAATGTCGGTTGTAAATTTGCTTTTTTTCAGGTTGTTAGTTTTAAACATTTTCATATTGTAATTTGTAATTTTGTAATTTTAAAATTTTTTACATTTTGCCCAGTTTTATTTTTTTTTTTTGCTATTTTTTCGTCATTTGATATTGTAAAAATTGTCAGTTTGTCAATAACATTTTTGTCAGTTGCTTTTTTTAGTCTTTTTTAAAATTGAAAAGTTTTTCTTTTCACCGTTTCGTTTTGTAAATTTGCTAGTTTTCACAGTTTCATTTTGTCAATTTCCCTTTTTTTTCTTAAAGTTTGTTTTTGTAAGAAGTAAATTGTAAATGCATTTTGTCAGGTTGTTATTTTTGGGCATTTCATATTGTAATTTTTGTAATTTTGTCATTTTTCATTTTCTTATTTGCTTTCTTTTTGTTTTTTTGCTAGGTTTTCGTCAGTGAAATATTATAATTGTCAGTTTGGGTCATAACATTTTGTCAGTTCGTTTGTTTAAGTCATTTTCAAATTGTCAGTATTTCATTTTCACAGTTTGACAGTTTCATTTTGTTATTTTTGCTAGTTTTCGTCAGTTTGGTATTGTTATATTGTCAGTTTGTCCATTACCTTTTGTCAGTTTGCTTGTTTTAGTCATTTTCAAAATGTAAGTTTTTCATTTTCACAGTTGCATTTTGTCAATTTCTACTTTTCGTCAGTTTGATTTTGTAAGAATGTCTGATTGTCAATTGCATTGTGTCAGGTTGTTAGTTAAGGTCATTTCATATAGTAGAGCTGTTAAGCTGAAAGATTGTGCACTTTTTTGAGAAAAGCATGAAACTTCTAGCATAGCTAGCTTATACCAATATATTCATATTTAGATGTGGAGGGAAGTCAGATTTGACCTCTGAGGATGCTGAGAGGTCAAATTCAAATGGCCGCCACTCTACGACCCTAATGATTATACACGCTTAACTGTGGGAAGCAAATTATGTAGAAAAGCCTTTTAGGTGTCATTTCCAATAAATATTGGGATGCCCATTCATATAGTAACACTCACGTGTTCGCCAGGTCAAGGTCAAAGGTCAACTTTGACCAAAAAGGTGAACAAAATAACATGCACAATCGTTTGTTTTCTACCTCATTTAAGAGAATACTCTACCTCCAAATGATGTATTTTTGTATCACGAATGCCGCCAAGATGACCAACATAGCCAAGATGACCGCGCTGAGAGGTCAAATCCAAGATGGCCTCCATTCTTCGGCTTAATGATTATACACACCTAGCTTGGGTAGCAATTAGAGTAGAAAGGCCTTTAAGGTGTCATTTCCTATTAATATTGGGTGCCCATTATTTTGGTGACAATCACGTGGTCTCCAGAATGAAAGGTCAAGGTCAAAGGTCAAGATTGACCAAAAAGTTGAACACAAAACATGCACAATCTTTTGATTTCTATGTCATTTAAGAGAATACTCTACCTCCAAATGTGTTTTTTTTATCACGATGGCCGCCAAGATGACCAACATAGCCAAGATGACCGCGCTGAGATATCAAATCCAAGATGGCTGCCATTTTACCGGTCTAATGATCATTCACACTTAACTAAGGGAGCAAATATTGTGATGTAAGGTGTAATTTTCTATTAATGTGGGTATGCCCATTCAATTGGTGACATTTTTGTGATCGCCAGAAGTAAAGGAATTACACTTAGGTCAAGGTCATAGGTAAATATCGTCTTAAATTTACTCGAATCGATTGTATAACTTATATTTTATTCTAGAACATAATTCTGTCAACAATATCCAGAACAGAAGCACAATGCCGTGCACTTGAGTGAAGCTTTGGCACATCTACATCGTCCAGTGCAGCCTTTCTTACAGCCACAGTGGATCAGTTCATGGCACGAATCTGATGCTTCAGGGAGAGTAGTCCAAAGAGGCTGCCACCCTGTCTCTTCCTTCGTCAAGCATTAGTTGTAGGGATCTGGCAAATCTGGATCCATTATCAATGCCTGGTTCCAACAGTTGGCCTGGTAGCAAGTGCGCTTAATGTGCTGCTGGAGTGCTGCCTTGGTTGGAGGAATATTTTCTATCGATCGAGACTTCTGTGTGAAGAGCTGTTTCCTGGCACCATTAACCTCCATGATGTCACTAGTTCGATCGTACATCAGCACAACAAATCGCAATGAGGGAGAAGAGGGGAAAGGGAATGAGGAAACGGGTGGCTCCTTCTACTGTGATGCCAAAGAACTGGAAAGACTTCCTTCGAGTCAATGAAAACAAAAGCGAATTGTTTGCTTTCCTGTCCCACGAGACCGTCCATCTTCCTATAGTTGAGGGAAAGGAACTTTATGCAACAGATGTCAGTGGAGTTATCTGCATTCCTGCTGAGTCACACTTGGACCACCTCGCTCCATATTCGCAGGAGGAATCCGATACTCGTCTATTTACTGCATTTTGGCAGATGCCGTACTAAAGGGATGTAAGATGGTGACCATACGTACCGTTGACACTGATGTGGTAGTACGGGCTTTAGCCTCATTCAGCAAAATAGCTCCTGATGAATTGTGGATTGCCTTTGGTGTCGGATCAAGCTTGAGGTACATAGCTGTCCACGGAATGGTTGCCGCAATGAATACGGCACAATGCGTACTCTTCCCGTCTTTCACGCTCTCACCGGGTGTGATACTGTCTCCGCATTCGCTGGTAGAGGAAAAAAGGACTGCGTGGGAAACTTGGAAGTCTTTTCCAGACGTTACTGATCCTTTCATGAACTCCTATCCATGCCAAGTGATGTCAGTCAAGAGTCGATGTCATTGATTGAGCGATTTTTTGTGCTGATGTACGATCAAACTAGTGACATAATGGAGGTTAATGGTGCCAGGAAACAGCTCTTCACACAGAAGTCTCGATCGATAGAAAATATTCCTCCAACCTAGGCAGCACTCCAGCAGCACATTAAGCGCACTTGCTACCAGGCCAACTGTTGGAACCAGGCATTGATAATGGATCCAGATTTGCCAGATCCCTACAACTAGGGCTTGAGGAAGGAAGAGACAGGGTGGCAGCCTCTTTGGACTACTATCCCTGAAGCATCAGATTCGCGCCATGAACTGATCCACTGTGGCTGTAATAAAGACTGCACTGGACGATGTAGATGTGCCAAAGCTTCACTCAAGTGCGCGGCATTGTGCTTCTGTTCTGGAGATTGTTGACAGAATTATGTTCTTGAATAAAATAGAAGTTTTACAATCGATTCGAGTAAATTTACAACGATCTTTACCTATGACCCTTTACTTCTCGCGATCACAAAAATGTCACCAATTGAATGGGCATACCCACATTAATAGAAAATTACACCTTACATCACAATATTTGCTCCCTTAGTTAAGTGTGAATGATCATTAGACCGGTAAAATGGCAGCCATCTTGGATTTGATATCTCAGCGCGGTCATCTTGGCTATGTTGGTCATCTTGGCGGCCATCGTGATAAAAAAAACACATTTGGAGGTAGTATATTCTCTAAAATGACATAGAAATCAAAAGATTGTGCATGTTTTGTGTTCAACTTTTTGGTCAATCTTGACCTTTGACCTTGACCTTTCATTCTGGAGACCACGTGATTGTCACCAAAATAATGGGCACCCCAATATTAATAGGAAATGACACCTTAAAGGCTTTTCTACTCTAATTGCTACCCAAGCTAGGTGTGTATAATCATTAAGCCGGTAGAATGGCGGCCATCTTGGATTTGACCTCTCAGCGCGGTCATCTTGGCTATGTTGGTCATCTTGGCGGCATTCGTGATACAAAAATACATCATTTGGAGGTAGAGTATTCTCTTAAATGAGGTAGAAAACAAACGATTGTGCATGTTATTTTGTTCACCTTTTTGGTCAAAATTGACCTTTGACCTTGACCTGGCGAACACGTGAGTGTTACTATATGAATGGGCATCCCAATATTAATTGGAAATGACACCTAAAAGGCTTTTCTACATAATTTGCTTCCCAAGTTAAGCGTGTATAATCATTAGGGTCGTAGAGTGGCGGCCATTTTGAATTTGACCTCTCAGCATCCTCAGAGGTCAAATCTGACTTCCCTCCACATCTAAATATGAACATTATGGTATTAGCTAGCTATGCTAGAAGTTTCATGCTTTTCTCAAAAGTGCACAATTCCATCAAAATGCTCAGTTAAACAGCTCTACTAATATTGTTAGTTTGTAATTTTGTCAGATTTTCATTTTCACTGTTTGACAGTTTCATTTTGTTAATTTGCTAGTTTTCACAGTTTGGTATTGTTATATTGTCAGTTTGTCAATAACATTTTGTCAGTTTGCTTGTTTAAGTCACTTTCAAATTGTAAGTTTTTCATTTTCACAGTTTCATTTTGTCAATTTGCTACTTTTCGTCAGTTTGATTTTGTAACAATGTCGGATTGTCAATTGCATTTTGTCAGGTTGTTAGTTTTAAACATTTTCATATTGTAAGTTTGTAATTTTGTCATTTTATAATTTTCACAGTTTGACAGTTTTATTTTGTTTATTTGCTAGTTTTCGTCAGTTTGATTTTGTAAGAATGTCAGATTTACAATTGCATTTTGTCAAGTTGTTAGTTTTAGTCATTTTTATATTGTAAGTTTGTAATTTTGTTAGTTTTATTTATTTTATTATTTATTTTCCACTAATAGGCTTAGTAGGAAGGTTGGCAGAAAAGGGCAGATTGCCCCAAGCACAAGGTGTCTGCCAGCCTCTACACAACAAACTGTGATAATAAACAAGAACTTATAAAACATAGAACATAGAGATAAAAGAGACAAACATATAAGAGACAAATTAACAAAACAATAACAATTCAATGAATTCATAATATCAAAAAAGCAATCATAATGTTGAAGACTTAACAACTCTCTTAAAAGCAGACATGGCAAGACCTTGTGTTTCTTCGGACAGGGAGTAGTTCCAAATTTTGGCAGATCGGCAGTAGAACCCACTTATGTACGCGCTGGTTCGGGCAAATGGTGGCGTGATGGACTGGGCCTGGTTACGTCTTGAATCGCGAAGATTCCAAGACACCCGATGGAATGGGTCAAGATCTACACAGCCAGTCAACATCTTTTTGAAGAACAAAACGTCCACTTGCTTCATGAGTTGTTCAATGGTGGAAAGGCGACATTGACCACGACGTGTAGAGGCACTTGGTTCTTTGTAACCCATAATATGTCTGGTGGCACGATTTTGAATTCTTTCCAACTTGCTCATGTTGTCCTTTGTTGTTGGATGCCACGCTGGTAGGCCATGAGTGATAATTGGCCTAACCAGCGCTAAGTATGCGGTGCGAAGGGTTTCTGGCTTGCCACCCTTTAGAGAGCGCGACACAAATCCTAAAGTTTTAGACGCTCTGTTACGCACATACTCACAATGTAGATTCCACCGCAGATCACAAGTAACAATTATTCCAAGTAGTTTGACTTTTTGGCAACACGGTTCTATCTCTCCATTTATGCTATACACGATGTTTATGTGTCCCGTTCTTGATCTCGTGATTCGAAGTAACTGTGACTTGCTAACATTAATTGACATTTGGTTGTTAGTTGAGGTCATTTTCATATTGTGAGTTTGTAATTTTGTCAGATTTTCATTTTTACAGTTTGACAGTTTCATTTTGTCAATTTGTTACTTTTCGTCAGTTTGATTTTGTAAGAATGTAGATTGTCAATTGCATTTTGTCAGGTTTTAGTTTTAAACATTTTCATATTGTAAGTTTGTCATTTTGTGAGTTTTTCATTTTCACAGTTTCATTCTGTCAATTTGCTAGTTTTCGTCATTTTGATTATGTAGATGTCAGATTGTCATGCATTGTGTCAGGTTGTTAGTTAGGTCATTTTCAATGTTAGTTGTAATTTTTCAGATTTCATTTTTAGAGTTTGAGATTTTTC
>JAMZAV010009354.1:0-25856 GCA_024449915.1 Sweltsa coloradensis | reverse complement strand
GGTAGGCTAGGGCCTATATATTTTAAATCAAGTTTTAAAAGGTGGGTGGGGCCATCATACGCAGCCACACTATTTATATAACGTAAGTATACAGCCACAAGTTTCTTATTCAGTAGGCTATAAATTCAGGGTAAGCCCAAGTCATCAACATATTTTAGATTACCGATGGCGATTGACGATTGTAAACATTATTTATCCATGTTGCAAATTTGTCTGATTAGGAAAATAAGAAAACTGGCTTGGCCCTACAATGCTGTGATTAGTAATGGTGTCATATCCTCCTCAGACCCAGAATTAATTTTTTTGCAAATATATAAAATCAAATGTCATTTTCTGGTTGAAAAAATAAATAAAAAAAATAAAAAAAATACAGAGCAAAAATCCCTTGACCCATTTAGCCAAAACGCTGTGTCTCCTATAGGCGACATTGGGTCTCAAATATAATGAAACAATTATTTGACAACAATGTAGTTTTGTTAGTAAATACCCTAAAATTTCAATGAATTTTTGCTTCTTTTTATTTGTAGGTCTATTCTTTTTTATTGCTGTTATTGTTATTTACACAATTTTTTTTTTAAATTTTATAATAATTATTAAAAAATTCAATAAATTTAAAAAAATAACAAAAAATAACAAAATTCCTTTGTTAATGGTTGTTTCAAGCATGGATTTTATAAGTTGGTGATAGCCTAATTAAATTTAACTTAAAAGTTATGAAAACATAAGCTTGGCATGTTAATCAAAATTTAATTTTAGTTTTGATATTAATTTTATTGATAAAAAGTGTAAAAAAAAACATGAAATATGTTTTTAATTTTAATTATCTTAATACATGGCTTTGTGCTAGTGTAATCACCGTTCTTACTCAGAAAAAACAAATGAAAACTAACAGTATGAAATTTTGAGTTTTATAAGTATTCCAACAGTTGAGACCCAATGTCGCCTATGGGAGACATAGGAATAATTTGCATTGTTGGCATTGTTGTATTCTCAACAGAGTAAAAAACTAGGGTTGCCGTCGATAATCGAAATATCGATCGATTATCGATATCAGTAATATGATATGATAATCGATTCAAGTATTTTGATATGATATGATATGATTATCGATTTAAATAGTGACATCGATGTTTTCGCGGTTTACCATGCTTAAAAATGCCGCGCTGTCGTATCAACGCGCCGATTGGTTGTCGGAGTAGCCAATCGCTGCTCAAGTATAATGCCACGCCCACCGCCGCCAGTGCGCATGCGCTCGCAGCGCGATACAAGGCGATACGAAAACATCGCCCGGCCCGATTGCGATTTGCGATGTATTCAGTACGGCTCGACGTGTTGTGGCGTGAACTTCTCTAGCGTCAGTCTGCCCAATTATATTGAATTCGTGATGTTTCTTCCGTCCCAAACCCAAAGAAGATATTTGCCATTACTTCTGACGCTGCCTAACAAGATGAGTCAAGTGTGGCAGTTTTTTATTATTCAAAGAACGACGACGAGGAGGTTGGGAGGAGATAAGGCTGTGAGCTCGAATGTCGATGAGATCTCGCCACTATCTCTCGCTCGCTAGATGCGCGTACTGTTGGAACACGTAAACAGTGACACCCGATGCAAGTCAAGACGTATTAAAATATAGGCTGTGTAATTGAAATTCAGCCCTCAATTTTATTTTAAACATTCTAATCCTTAATGATCTCTTGTATTAGTGTTACAATTTTGCGTTTTTTCTGCTTCCTAGGCTCAATTTGGAATTTGATATGATAATCGATTTGGGTCTATGATATCGATATATTTCGATATGATAATCGATTCGATGCTTCCGATTATCGATCACGATTTTCACATCGAACGGCAACCCTATAAAAAACCCGATTGCATCTTGTTAACACAATGTTCTAGTATTGTAAAATGGTTGTATCATTCAATTTGACAGCAACTAGAATTAATTACAGCATATTACCATTCCACGGCCATCTTGAATAAAATTTCATAAAAGTAAGAGAAGATAACAGCTTCAGTTTTAGTTTTTTTTGTAAGTTGGACAATTTGTAACTATAGTTACCATCTGTTGGCAACTAAATTAACTAATGTAGTGCCTGGCTCGCATCTCTAGATCAACCATTTAATTATTTTCTAATGCCCTATTTAGTGTCTCTCATAGGCGACGCTGGGTCTGAGGAGGATATAATGACAGAAGGTCTGAGGGATTTTTAGATTGTACATTCAATTTGATTTGTTTTAGATTTTTTTTAAGGAAATAGGGAAAGACTTAACAATATTTCCCTGACTTTTGCAGGTTTCCTTGCCGAGCAAAACTTTTACTCACGTGGTGGCGGCACTGCGTTGTAGCCCCCTCCTCCGCCCGACCCCTGCTGGTTCCGCTGGGACTGCTGGTTGCCCCCTCCACCTCCACCTCCCCCTCCACCCCCTCCGCTCATGGGCAGGACTTGGATCCGGGTGGCGTTCCACTTGAACGGCATTGTCGGGTTGAACGAGGCCTCGACCAACACTCGGTCGTTGACGGTCGGGTTCATTCCCTTGACGCAACAGCTGGGACAGAACATTCAACAAGTATTAGCAGCTGGAACGGAAACATTCAACAAGTATTAGCAGCTGGGACAGAACATTCAACAAGTAGCCTAGGTATCCCTCTCTCACAAGTACCTATGATGGCAAAGCTCATGGAACGCATGGTTATGGTTACAAATAGGCCCTTCCGCTCGATGGCAACCACTCACTCCCCCCAGACCTAATTACTGCCCTCCCCTAAACACGATCTAAACTCCCTTAAAGACCCACTAGCTACAACATCCCCACCCGACCCATACCCGTTCTTACTACTTGACGCTGGAACTTCCATGAATGATCCCCCTATTTCCCCTAGCCCCCTGTACATATTGCACAACCTAACCTCCCTTCTTCTTCTTCTTCTTCTAGCCTACACACAGGCGTAAACCTACGCAGTGATTGTCTGGCTTACCTTGTCTGGAAGAACACGTCCTCGTCGACAAAGCCAAAGTTGTCGTGGACTTTGGTGACCGTCCCGGTGAAGACCCGTTGTTTAGGTGACGGTTGAGAATTTGTTGGTGGCACGGGCACAGCTGGGGCGTTGAAAGCCGAGGGGTTGAGGGCTCGGGGGGTGGGGTAGCTCACCGTCGCCGCCTGCGGGTAGCTAACCATGGGGCTCATCGACTGGCCCATGTTACCCATATTTGTCATCTGGGGAAACAATTCAAATACATAGTATTAAATTTCACTGAAAACTAGGGCTGGGCTATGACATATCATTCAATTATCGATATCACACGAAAAATTTTGATATGATATCGATATATCGAAATATACTTGTTTGGAAAAAATTTCAAAAATCAATTTTTAATTTTTTTTTTTTAAGAGTGGGTTTATTTTTCATAATTTTGACCAAATAGGGTTGATAAGGTGTCACCATAAACCTATTTACGATATCACAATCGCGTTTTATGACCCGGCACCTCCACCAAATGCACCAGCCAGGTTAATTTGATTTAGACTACCTACCCGGCACCTCCACCAAAATTATGAAATTTTGCATTTTTTGTGTAAATTTCAATATTTCGATATGAAATCAAATATCGATATCGAAAATATTTCCAATTATCGATATCATATCGAAATATTGATTTTTTTGCCCGGCCCTACTGAAAACCAATAGGCAGAACATAGTCACTCATAAATGTTCACTTACTGTTCTTGCTGGGTGTAGAGAAACAAATGACAAGACGAGAGAATGGCCAGGAGAATGTATGAAGGAAGCATTGAAGGAAACAGAAGACGGGGGAGGTCAAGGAAGAGACGGAAGGATTCCATAGCACGTTACGGAATGTGCTCCAAGTGTAGAAGGCCAACCATAAGATACTGCATTCACATTATCATTCATCAATCATCAGGGATTGCCTTTCCAAAGGCGTTAAGTAAATTAACTAGGAAAACGCCAAAGTAGTTGTTTGACGAGTGAGTGAGCCATGTGATTGTCTTCATAGATTACCGATTTACCGTATTGTTCCGAATATAGCGTGATGTTTTTTTTTCCGAAAATAAAATCTCAAAAACAGCACTCGCGTTATTTCCGCGCGCTTGCATTTGAAATAGCGCCTGAACATAGGCCACGCCTCTATACAACTCCCGCGCATCGTCTGCTGCGCTTCGCCCCGCCCCACCCACTCGATGCCACTGAACTCGGCCGAACCTTGGGCGATTGAAGGGATTTGAATTGATTGATTGAATATTGCTTTACGTCTCATATTTATGCACTTTGGCTAATCGAGACGATGAGTGGTGATAGATGAGGATGAAGTATGAACAGAAGGGAGGAGGGGAAACCCGTACCGGCACGTAGCCTACTTCTTTCGAAAAGTACCAAGGGGACCAAACGGCTTAACGTCCCATCCGACAGGACGGTGTAACTTTGACAGTCATATAGGTTCCTCCACTAACCCGGACTGCCGAGCAGACGTCAAGGAGAATGAAGCCGTTACACTAGCTTTCGAACCCTCCATCTGCTCTAACCAGCGGTATACGTGAGTTTTTAGGGTACAGCGGTCACCCACTCTACCCTGACCACGCCCGATTCTGCTTAACTTCGGTGTTCGAGTGGGAACCGGTTAAACGAGCTCGGCTAAACCGCTGGCTGAAAACCCTTGGGCGAAACTGTCTGCTAGTCGTCAGAATCCTTGGCCGTGATCACATCGTGACCTAGCTTAACCTACATAGATTTTGTTTGTCAGGGTTGTCTATCTACGTTGCTAAGAGTCTACGTAACGTAATAATGAGTGATGAAGGAGAAGATGAAATGGCTCAAGATGAACAAATGAAGACTGCTGATCACGTGGAAAAGAAAGGTTCCTCTGCCTAGCAAATCAGCAAGGGATTGCGAAGGAGCTAGGCCTAGGCCTACGACGTAAACATTGAAGACCAGGAATCAAGACTGGTGAACTGTGGTTGACATGTGAGCTTGTGCTTGGCCCTACCCTGTTAACCTTTTAAGTAGTGATTAGTTGTAGCCCGGAACACCCCCTAAAGTGGGTTTATTTGTTGTTTCACCAAATATTTTTTTTTCTGGTCCCAATGTTAAGCTAAGGACCCTGAAATTTTAGGAGGACATTCACAAATGTTAAACGACAACAGGGATTTTTTTTTTTTGGAAATTTGAAATTTTCTTGACAATTTTTGGTGGAATTTCACAACATTTAATTTCCTGGCCACATCTTTAGACTGCAGTACGGAATATTTTAAACGTTTACATAAAGTTACAAATTTAGGCCTAAGCTTAGGCTATAGTGTCCCATTTTTCAAATTTCAAATTTCAAATTTCAAAATTTTCAAATTTCAAAAAATTAAGAAATCTCACAACTTTGGATATGGGTCATTCCATGTCAAATCAACCGATGAAAAACTTCACCGACTCAGATTTTCATGATTTTTTTTTTGTAGTAAATACCCCCAAAAATACCATGAATCCAAAATTTTAGGTCTCTACCTTAAATACTTTTTTATTTACAGCCGGTCAAATATTGCCCGTAAACTCAAATTTGGGTTCGCGCGCTGAAGCGATAAATGCAGTAGCTCTGAAACTATTTGTCCTAGAAAGCTCTTCCATATGTCATTTGAAAGCTGTTGCAAAAATCTATCCATTATAACTACTTTAAACATTGTTTTGAGCAATTCCATATGCTATTGTGCTACAGCGTATGTTTTGACCTTGAATATTTCCAAAAAGGTATCTTTGAAAAAATAAAAATAAATTGGCTTGATATTTGATGTAAGTTCTATGTATGTACCAATTTCAAGATGGGGGTGCAATGGGTTTTAGATTCTGTAGCTAAATGAATACTGGAAAATGTTAAGAATGCATTTTTTCCTCCAAACTTTAATTTTAACATTTGTTTTTACAGCTTAGAATTCAAATACGAAATTGTGTTTTCAATTTATTGCCCATAGGTGGCAATAGTGTCATGTAAATGCAAGTGAGTCAGCCATATTGTCATAAATCCTACCAAGACTGCTTAGCAACTATGATGAGCGATCTACATGTGCCTAAGTGTTATTTATCGGACTGTCCTTCACTGCCCTGGTGCAACACCTTTGAAGAAGAATTTGCTAGATATCATGGACCGGGAATGATTGAAAATATTACATACAAACAGCGGGTGTCGGTAGATCGCTGCAATCTTAAAACATTAACAAAATCAGCCGGTGATTTGTTGATGTTTTTTGTGATTAGTTGATTAATTTGAATCGACACTCTTTCATTGTAAGGCAGCAATCAGAATTTCAAACACACAAAAAAAGGCAGCTGGAAGATGGGGAATTTTTAGTGATTTGTGACTGCGGAAAATTACTCATTTGTTTTGCAAGATGCAGCCCAAGGATACCATTGAGACAATGCCCAAGCCACAATTAATCCTTTTGTGGCATACCTACTACAATGAGAATGGTGAGACAAAATATGTAGGCCTAGGCCTAAGTTTTGTAATAATTTCAGAATGTCTTTGCCATGATACTGTGGCCGTTGGCGTTCACCTTTTTCAAACTAAGTTAATTGAAGTTTAAGAAACAAGTTCCCTGGGCCAGTAAAGAAAATATTTTACTTTTCTGATGGCTCTGCAGCCCAATATAAAAACCAAAAGAACTTTGTATATCTTTGTCTACATAAAGAGGATTTTCATGGTATTGCTGCAGAGTGGCATTTTTCGGCCACTTCCACGGGAAAGGTGCTTGTGGGTGATTTGAGCGCTCGCAGCACGGGCAAGTCTGCAGAGAGCATACCCAAAACCAAATAATGACTCCAGGCAGTTGTACGAATGGGCAATTCCAACCTTAAAAAATGTGTCCTTATTCTATTGTACCAATGAGAACCATGACACCATGAACATCTCCTCAAAGAACGGTTTTCAGCCGGGCTGCTATAGCACGATCTCTGGCACTCAGAAATTACATTGCTTGATACCAATTTCAAACACTACTGTAGCCTCAAAAATATTTTCCTATTCAACGCACGTTAGAGAGAAGAGTCTGTGTCAATTTTGAAGTACTACGCGGTTTCGTGACGTCGTGTGTTATTTCAACTGACGACAATAAGAAATAGGTGACATTAAGCTTTCTTCATCCACATGGGCCTCATCATTGTCCTCATACCAGATACAAGATATCCTAACAGTGCCCCTAGGTTACATACTAACAATAATTGACCCGACAACTATGACAGGACGAGTGTATTCACTGAGCAAGAGTGAAACATCTCAAGCAGACATTAAGCTCACAAGTTGGAAACCATAATTTATTGAAAAGGGGTAGGCATAACCTTTATAAACATATCTATGCAACCTATGTTGGTACTTTAAATTTATGTCTCCTGGGTTGATCAGTAGGCCCCTACTATTGAGCAAAGTTAAAAGAAAATTTAATGTTGGGATAAACTGAATTTTGAACATTTTTCCAGTATTCATTTAGCTACAGAATCTAAACCCATTGCACCCCCATCTTTAAATTTGGCACACACATAGAACTTACATCAAAGATCAAGCCAATTTTTTTTCTTTTTTTTCAAAGATACCTTTTTGGAAATATTCAAGGTCAAAAAATACACTGTAGCACAATAGCATATGAATTGCCCAAAACAATGTTGAAAGTAGTTTTTTATGGATAGATTTTTGCAACAGCTTTCAAATGACATATTATGGAAGAGCTTTCTAGGACAAATAGTTTCAGAGCTACTGCATTTATCGCTAAAGCGCGCGAACCCAAATTTGAGTTTACGGGCAATATTTGACCGGCTGTAACTCAAAAAATATTTAAGGTAGAGACCTAAAATTTTGGATTTATGGTATTTTTGGGGGTATTAACTAAAATAAAAAAATCATGAAAATCTGTGTCGGTGAAGTTTTTTTTGGCCCTCGGTTTGGTTGATTTGACACGGAATGACCCATAAGGAGGTGGAAACTTTGGAAGAACATAAAAAAGACTTGAATGATTGATAGTCGGCTTTATGTACCTAATAGAGTATTTTAGGAATCAGGCCAACTGAAGTAGTAGGCCTAGGCTATAATTTGATTCCAAAATAAAAAGTTACAAATAATATATTTGAAAACATACAACAAGTCATGTACTTGGTTATTATTTTATAAGCCTACTGTTTGGCACGTATTGAAATTACTTTATAAGTTTATTACTATACACTCAAATAATATAGGCTTCATCATATAATACAATAGCTAGGCCAACACTTTAGTGCTACATACAAATAATATAGAGAGATGAACCTAGCAGTTTTGGTTTCTTCAGAACTTGCTGATTGTGTGGAAATCCTCAAAGCATTGAGGGAAACACAGACCAAGGGTCACAAGACCTACAGTAGTATGTGGTATCTTTGCGCTTCTGGGACGCCTACATGTGTGCATACAAACGTAGCATTGCCGCTGTGGATGTAGTTTGCTTGCATAGGTGTATGAACGAAGAGAAGTGACAGTTCAGTAAGGCGAAGGGGATTCTCCGCCTACTGAGGGGCGCCCACCTGTACCCTGTGTTCGTGGAGTATGGTGCTCCTCTAAAAGTTGTCGAATCAACTCAAGCCTGAATTTCCCAAGTTGCGGTTTTTTTTTCGGTGACCATTTGTACAGAATGTAGGAATTGAGCACTGAGATGTCAGGAGGTGTGAAAAGAATTTCTTATACCACTTCAAGGACTTTCTGGCACTCTCATTGAAACTAATCTGCATGTCGGTCTTATCAACTGCCCCCATGCTAGTGTTGTACTTCAGAACGCAGTTAGGTTTCATTATTGGCTCCCCAGATATCCTATCAATCTTTCCTGTCTCAACCATGATAGGATCGTGGATCGTGGACAACATATGGACCTCCCTCTTGTCGTGCCACTTTACAGCAAGAAGTGTATCGGTGCACCTGGCATGACAGTCCCCTTTTTTAGTTTTGGGGAATTTGGCCATATCTTTCCTATTAGATCTGACTGTACCACATGCACCTGTGTCATTGGATAGCAGTAGATCAAACAGAAAAGGGCTTGTATACCAATTATCCCAAATAGTTGATGGCCCATATTGAGGATGGAGCCATTAGAGTGGTTACTACAGACCCCGATATTCCTGCTTCATCATTCAAGACAATTTCTGTGTTTTTGCCTGTATACACAATGAAATCCATCACAAAACAAGTTTTTCCACATCACACAGAGACGAACAGCTTGACTCCAAACCTATGCCGCTTACTTGGTATGTATTGCTTGAAAGACAGCCTACCCTTCCACAGCATGAGACTTTCGTCAATACATAGGTCTTGAAAGGGAGTGAAAACAGTACCAAACTTTTGTTTTAGTTTCTCTATCACTAGCCTTATTTTGTACAAACGATCGTCCTCCGGCTGGTTATCGTTATCACAAAAAAAAGGATGAGTCGAAGGATAAGAAAGAATCGGTCTTGACTCATCACCTTGCCAAACATTGGCATGTGGAGCATGGGATCTGTAGACCAATACTCCCTCATGTCAGATTTACGCGCATGAGACATCATCATAATAAGTGCAAGAAAGCTGTACATTTCTGACACATTTGTGTCTGCCCATTTGCGAAGTTTGGACTTCGGAGCAATATCTTGATAGCCATTAGAAATGTGTAAAAACGATTTGTTTCCGTGACAATTGAATCCATCAAGTCGACGTCAAAAATAGATTTGAAAAAGTCTATTTCACGTGAATTAGTGTCCAGCCCCAAATGGGGCTTACACCCGCTATTTGATGAATCAAAGTTAAATATTTTCGGCACAAATACCTGATCTGTCCAGGCTCTTGCATTGACAGGACCTCTGCGCCTAGGCCTACGCCCACCTGTAGCAGCGGACGGCGGAATTTGTGCGTCAGTTGTCTTCATCATCATCTTCTTCTTCCATTTCATTCTCAGACGAATAAACTGAAGATTCATCACCGTCACCATTATTACCATATTGAAATGATAAATCACTATCGCTACAATCCGATTCTCCTGACTCGTTTGTCGTAAGTAACTCATTATAAACATCTCCATCTAATAAATCAACACGCCGACGTTTAGCGGCCATTGTAACCTAGGAGGATTCTCGTGAAGAACGTGAAGCGGTGAACGACGGGAATTTCTATCGCGAAAACACTTGCATCTAGTTTTTTTTCCCCGCTATGTGGCAGCATTTTACAGCCATCAATATAGTTCTAACTATCGACGAGAGGTAGCACTACATGCTACAGTTCGAATGATGCAAAGAACTTCATCCGCAAAGAAAAAACACTCGACCCAGCGCTAGGAGAACGTACGAGATACGGGCGTACTGCTGGGGGCCATTTTCAAACTCCACGTATGAGATACGGGCGTACTCTATAAAAGGTTTAAAAACCATAGGCCTAGGCCTTAACATTGTTCAAAATGTTTTGTTGCAAGTGTTTCATGTAGGCTACATTTGAATCTAATTTTATTTTTTTATTTTTTCTTGCAATATGATTCTGTAAAAAAATTGGGGGTCGTGTTATATTCGAGGTCGTGCTATATTCGGAACAATACGGTAATTACAAATTAGGTTTAATTAAATCATAACATCCATGATCAAACATAGGATAGGCCTACAGATATTGTTTTAGGCAAACATTCAATACTTGGAATTATTCTCCAGAGTTGCAGCCAGGCGAGTAATTCTGTCATAACGGCTGTTGTTATGGTGCAGTTGTCCAGCAGGACTATGGACTTAAAAAAAAGCTACAGCCTATAGACCAACGAAAACCTTCCACTGGGTGAAATGGTCATACCTGAAGGGTGGCAATTTGGCCATTGTCTTGACTAGGCTACTAGTAAAACATGTAGCCTAGTATATGCTTAAGCATGAAATAAATAATTTTATAGGTCTCCATCAGCAAGGAGTCAAGGACATTAGGACATATGAACAAGAGAATATTAATTAAATTGTATTTAGGAGTCTACCCAACCCACTCAGTTATATAACTGAAGAAGTTGTAGAACTTCTCCTTGATATCTCATTCTAACGACCTTCAACCCGGAAGTGCCCACCCTCAAGCCAGGGTATCTAGCGAGACAGTCGGACCTCTAGCCTCGAGCCAGTGCGACTCACCTGTTGCATGGGTTGCTGCTGCTGCTGCATCTGCTGATACACCTGCTGTTGCTGCTGCTGGTATTGCACCATCACCGGGTTGATGTTCGCCTGCCCCATCTGCGTCATCAGCTGGGACTGCAGCTGCTGAGGGGTGACCCCGCCGTCATAGGCTGTTGCTGGGTGTGCGAACCCACGGAGGGTTCTTGGCCGCGTTGCCGAACTGAGACATGATATCCAACTCTGGAACTGAAAAAGGGGGTTAAATTTAACACAGCCTCTGCTAACCTGGGGATTCTGTACAACGAATAAAACTAGGACCCTGTCCCAGGTTTACGCGGACGCCTAGACACGACATAGGCCTACAGAATCGTGCACGTGCATGTTAATACGATAGCCTAGGCAGTGAACAAAAGTGCCCAGCCGACCAGTATTAGATCGGGCTAATGGGAGTGTATAGTTTTTTGAAGCCAGTTCCAGGCCTATCTGGAAAAGCACAGGTATGATTGGAGAGGGGTTGCCAGGTTGGTAAAGCATAGAGAACATAAGAACATAAAACCCAGCCTGAAGGGCTGGGGGCGACAAAACTTTTCACCTGCTAATGATAACTGCAGCTAATTTAAAGTTGTTTGTTACCTTAATCCACGAAAGCGTTTCGTCCTTTCGTTTCGTCCTCGGAGGATTAAGGTAACCAACAACTTTACATTAGCTGCAGTTGTCATCAGCAGGTGAAAAGTTTTGTCGCCACCAGCCTTCAGGCTGGGTTTTATACATGTTCTTTATGTTATGCTTTACCAACCTGTCAACCCTTCTCCAATCATACTAAATTACAAATTAGCCAATTGGCCTTTTCCTATTTGTAACATGGAAAAGCACAGGGTGTGACGGCAAAGAACCATTGATGAAATGGCAAGACCCAACATACCTACACATATGCCTAGATTGGGTCGTACAAAGGGAATAAAATGAAATGAGTTTTGGCAAGTGAGGCCTACGATGCATAAGTGGGTGAAATATAAGAGTATGTAATTATATGGATTCCAGTTTTCATGTAAAAGGGACAAAAATTTTCTCAACTTGTAAATTACAGTGTAATTAGGCCTCTAATCATTCTTGATTAATTTCCAGTTGACACACTACTAGTGATCGAAAATTTCATGAAATATATTTTTCACGAAATATTGAAATATTGTGAAATATTGATATTTTAAATGAATGATAATTTACACGTATAAAAACATTATTGAGTAGGCCTAATCATATTATGTATTTATTTTTATTTACCAACAATGAAAGTTGACAATAGTACTTAAGGGTGTAGTATAGGGCCTACATATAGTCAGTACTACTAGTACCGAGTACGTAGTAGAACTAGAAGCATACGCCCCAACTCCCTATGCAAAAGGCATTATGCAGATGCTGGTAGATGGGTGGATGGTGGTTGGTTATCCTTTATAGGACAGTATTTAGCAAACCCAAAATTTGCTTTCTACTTCAGCAATTTAAATTTTGTGATTTTTTAAAAGAATTTTAGATTTTTTTTCCTTGATGTTTTAGGAACAAAATGCTGATTTTGAATTCCAAATTGACATTAAAGTTGAAAAAAAAATCAAAATTTGATTTGATTTTAAAAAATTAGATTTTTAGGGCCTAAATTTCCATTTTTTTTTTTACATGTTCAAATTGAATCTACTACAGGCAAACGAAATGTCCGGGACATCCGGAAATTTGAAGTTTTCTGTGTTTTATACACAATTTTATTTTTGAACCATTATAAAAATCCTTGTTATCATTGTAATTTAGTGGGGAAATATTCTACCAATTCAGAACAAAATAAAGCAGCTTTTTACCCAGGTTAAAAGTATACAGAACTGGCCAATTTAATGGTGTAGATTTGGAAATGTGGAGGTACATAATGTGTAGGCCCTACCAATAAATAGTAATAACCAATAAAGGGTTGCTATCTATCCTGATGTAGGCCTATTAAATGAGTGAGGTTGCTTGTAAGACTCAGTTGCCTTGCTCCCTAGCATAACAACCGACAACCATGAATAAAAATTATAAATAACTGAATGTAATATATATATATATATATATATATTATAGGCGTACATAGGCCTAGGCCCCATGTAAACAAAAAATAATTATAGTAGTAGGTAGTAGTAGGCCCTACTGTAGTACATGGTGATTCTAGTCGTCACTGTGCACATGCATCCGCATCTGTATCGGACATCGGAAATAAAACAAGCACAATCTGAGTAGGGTTGCCAGGTGTCCCGTATTACCCGGGAAATCCCGTATTTGACGGGTGTTTCCCGCGTCCCGTATGCTCTAACCCATTGATAAGTATATCACGTATTAGAATAAAGCAGTCCCGTGTGTTGCTTTTTCAACAATACGCGCGGGCGTATAGTTACTAATCCCTTCCCCTCGGCCGGCCTTGGTGCCTGATCAGTCTGCCGCTGCTGCCTGCAGTTAGGTGGTGGGTGTTATTCGAGTGCATCATTATCGCGGTGAGTCATTGTAGCGAGTGTCTCTAGCCGTAACGTGATAATCTTAACCTCGGGCGCGGCGTGCGTGTGTCAAACGCATTCGAACTCAGTGAGTGAGGCAGTGATAAACAACATGAAACAATTCAAAACTTCTTTAAAGTGCAAAATCAAGCAATAAATATCAATGATCTGATCATCAATGAAATGTGCCTATCAATAAAGTAATAATAATTTTGGTTCTAAATAGCTAATTATTAAAAATGAAACTATTAAAAATGAAACTGAAATATATAGCTACTTACTTTTCTGTACATTCCTTATCTGATTATCTCCCTATTTCAATCACAATATTGCTTTTAAAATTTTCACTGAATTACTCTCAAATGCGCTTTAGGCCCTTCCCCAAAAAACACAACCCCAAAAATTTTTCGCCTCCGGCGGCTGGGGCTTTGCCCCCGACCCCAGTATCACTACGCAAAGTACTGTCCCGTATTTGAGTTTCACTAATCTAGCAACCCCAATTCTGAGTGATCTGACTTGACGTGAGTCCGAAGACATCACAACTTCCACTTCTATTAGCATCATTTTGGCATTATTTACAGCTTTTGTAGTTGGTAGCTCTTTCCGACCAATTCACATTCATTTATTGTACCGGGTAATAGGCAGGATTGCAAACTTCTTCTTTATATAATGTTGTGGCCTTCCATCTATGATGCAGTATTGATGCAAGCCAGCACTTAGTATCAAAGTGTGCTAGGCATGGTTCAAAATACAATTTTAAACTAAACACAACATAATTATTGTTAATAATATTTATAAAAATGAATCTTTCAACTTTGGAAATATTTCAATGGTACGTGAAATATTTCACGTTGAAACTTTCAAATTGAAATATTTCAAGTGAAATATTTCACTCTTCGATCACTACACACTACTAACTTTTTTTTGTAGGCCTACTGTTTTTCTTGGTTTTACCAATGGAAATTGAATAAGACAATGCATCAGGAAGTCCAAAGCGGTTTGTTCAAAACGCTTTGAAAGAAATCGGTTTGAAATGTGCGCACCGTAGGCTATAGGCCTACCAAACAACCCGAACTGATTTCGTTGAAATTAGTTTCAAATTGGATCCAACATGGCTGCACTGCAGGCCAGCCGTAACGTCTTCGTCTATAATTAATAGGCTTATATCCCACTAGTTTTGACGTCGCAAGGTTGAGAATCAAAAGGTACGAGAAGCGGAATCTGACAATGTTGGATCTTTTAAAAGAAAGTGTAGGCCTGGATGGTTATAAACATCTGATTGATATCATACTTCCAATCAGTGCCGTAAAGGAGACCCCCGCCACCCGCCACCCCAGCAAAGCGGGGGCCCGGCCGTTTAGGGGGGCCCGGCTCGCCAGACGTACAGATCTTGTTATAGTGATATCAAATTTCAAACAATCCGTTTCTGACATGTAAGAAATAATTTTTTCTTACCAAATTTAGGTTGTGTTCAGTTTATTTTCCAAGTCCTCTGCAGTGTCACTCGTCCCTTGATGAAAGAGTATGAATGGAAAAGGTAGGAAAAAGGTAGGATTTTTTACCTGAAGGCTGAAGAATGAAGAAAACGAAGAATGAAACAAGATAGAATACCAAGAAGAGAATTTGAACGCACATGGGGGGAGTAAGAAGAGTTGGACGCCCAAGAGATAGATGGAGGGACCAAATAAAATGGAACATTGAAGAAAAAGGGAAATCATGGGGAAAAAATTAATGAAGAAAAACTCTGGAGGATAGAAAGAAGTGGAGAGAACTGGTAGAAATGCCTGTCATAGAAGACATCAAAGTAGATGAGGAGGTGTTGAGCCTGGCTAGCAAACACTGAAAGTCCACAGCCCGAGAAATTGGTGATACGTCACCCCCGACCTGACTTTTTGTTGGAACCCGGGTGTTTGATTATTATTATTATTATTATTATATCTAGTTTGAGTTCCAGTAAACACTCAGCCATTGGTCGTGCCCGTCGTAGAACCAAAACCAGATGAAGAGACGGTCGAACACACAGAAACAGACAGTTTCAAATAATACACACACAGGTGGCTGAAACTGCTGCGACTCAAGTTTCAGTGCAATAAGTAAAACAATCGTGTTGAGTGATCATCATGGTGAAACTACTGACACAAACCCTACTGTAAACTCACCAGTCCCAAGAATCGAGTCATCTTAAATTAAATTTATATCCCACTTACAGAGGTAATTTTACGGAAAATATTAATGATTCCGATATTAAAAATATAGTATTGTAAAATTAATCATGGTTCGTGCCGGGCCTTTTTCACGTGATTCAAACGGGTAGGTGTTTCTCCATTGACTATTATTTTAGAAAAAACAAAAAGCGGGGTTTTATTAAAGTGGCTGTGTACACGGACACCATTGAAAGCTTTGCTCCTAAGAATACTCGTCGCCGAGACGCTTTTTGTGATGTTACTGCGTAAGTACGTTTACGTGAATTAGGCCTACCTCACTTTAAGATTGCTGTGAGAGGGTATTAGAGCTAAGTAAAATGGTTATTTTGTTGTGTAATCGATTTGCTCTTAAACCCCTCTATAGGGGGCCCGAAACAATTCTGCGGGGGGGGGGGGCAATTTGCGTTACGGCCCTGCTTCCAATGCTTGAAAAACAAACAACATATCACAGGAGTTGGCGAGATGGCGTGGCGTAAGGAACCGCTTTGAAGTGTGTATCTGTTCAAGCCAAGCGGATCGAATACTCCAACTCATTTCCTAAGTGAATTGGACCAAACTCACTTTGGGTCAAATTTGATAGGCCTATATCAGACAGGGCAACCGTTTTGAGGCTGAAGTGCCGCCATGTTGGTTGGGTAGTGTTGGCAAAACCTCCTAAACCTTAAAACGTTTAGGCCTAAATATAGCTAGGGCCTAAAGGACTTTCAACCGAGAGTTTTGCCAAAAATAGAAACGTTAAAAGGTTTTGTAGGCCTAGGTTTAGTGTTAATAAAACAGTGCACACTTTCAAGACATGGCAGTCAAATTCAAGGAAAGAGAAGTAGGCCTATGACATCACACTGGCATTCGCGGCTACCGTAGTAGCGTAGCGGATAGTCGTACGGTCATCAACGATACCAGCTAGCTAGGCCAATAGCTTCAAACATCACAGGTGCAGTGTGGCAGAGTGGTAGCGCGTCCGAATTCCATGCGACAGGTCGGCGGTTCAAATCTTCGTTAAGTCGTTTTTAAAACCATTCTATTTAGGCTAGGTCCATGTTTTTCTGCAATGATTTCACTACATTCAGCCCCATCGCGAGTCACATAGTTTGAAGTCAAGAGATAATTAGGGGAGATTGGGTAGGGTGACCAGACGTCCCGGTTTTCCCAGGGACAGTCCCGGTTTTCGGGTATCTGTCCCGGTGTCACCGAGAGACACCACCCGGGACATGTAATTGTCCCGGATTTGTCACAACAAATAAAATCTCCTATTTTCCGTGAAAATTCGTTAATTTTCACTTTTCAGTATTCTTTGAGCGCGAAGCGCCGTTCTTTTTTAAAAGTAACCACTCGCGCAGCAGACAACAGAGTATTCTTGCAACGCGAGACGCGACCAAAGAGGCCGCGCTCGCCCGCCCGCCCAACGGCCCAACCCACTCCACTCTCGAGAAGCAAGTTGCAACCTTGAGACAGCCTAGGCAGAGGCTATCCTACTGTGCAGTGCACGCGGGGTTGTTTCGTGACTTTCGTCAGTCTCGCTCTGATTGAGCTACTGTTCGGTTGTGTTGTGTCTGCAGTGATATTGTGCCGTGTGAGTAGGAAGCATTATGCCGAAACCGAAACGGAAATGTTCGTTTCAAGAAAAATATTCGGCCGAGTGGCACTTCATTAAGAAAGGACTATTTATAATTTGCTGGGACCTGACTTTTCTACTTGCACCACACTCTCAAGTCAAAGGCCAACCCCCAACCCAACCTGTCTCAGATCTCACTACAGGCTATCTTGGGGAAAAATTACCCCAAAAATTTTCCGCCTCCGGCGGCTGGGGCTTCGCCCCAGACCCCGGTTAGCCCACGCAAGTCCATACAAAACGAAAGTACATGTGTCCCGGTTTTTACTTTTAGGATTATGGTCACCCTAAGATTGGGGTAATTAGGAACAAATTTGTGTAAGTTGACTTATGATCTCAATTTACATATAAATAGAAAACATATTAGGGCCTATAAATGTTTTAGTGGTATCAGATACACTCAAACATTGGCTTTCTTAATAAAAGTAAATATTTTGCATTCATGTGTTATTTTAGATGCAATGATTTTTTTTTCTACACGCGCATATTGTTCCTTATTACCCCAACATTTTGGGGCAATAAGGAACAAGCATTATAAGAAGCAAGGTAGGTGCATTTAAAATACGGGGGGCAAATAGGAACATAGGTATTTGTAGTATAATTAAGTAGCAAAAAATTTCATCTTGATATCTTGCTTATTGACAAAGCTAGAACAGTTGCAAATTGTAGTATTTTTTTAATAGAGAAACATGACATAAGTTTTTTTTAACTGTAATTTTTGTCTTAAAACTACACAAAGCTTCTCATGGCATGATGTTAATTTATTTAAAAAAGTATTTGTACCATGAAAAATTACAATATAGAAATTGTAATGCATGAATTACTGTTTAAAAGGAAAAATATACACTTTTTTAAGTGGGGGCAATAAGGAACACTTCCCTCACATTTTACACAGTTAAGTTTATTAACCCAGATTTTCATCAGGGCCTACTTGTTGTGTTTTAAACTTTTTTCAAAATGATTGAATTATTTTTGGATCTGGTTCTAAATTAAATTTAGTGACCATAATGAGCTTAATTGGGTCTAGGAAAAGATTTGCCTCTTGAATGATGTCGAAGTCATCCCTCAAGGTCCAAGCAAAGATATTCGCTCTACGCTCTAGGAATTTTACTTCATTTCCAGTGGTTGATGTTGATGATTTTGGATACTTGTTACCCTACCTGCACAACGAGACATTTTTGTTCCCATTTACCCTATGATATAGCATTAGGCCTACACTATATGGCTCATTCCTCTTTACCCCACAGTATTCCTATTTACCCCGCATGGGTGTTCCCTTTTACCCCAAAAATATAAATTTTGGGGCAAATAGGTACTTCTAAGAGAGAAAAGAGAGAAAAATTTACAAAAATCATAATAAAGCACTCTCATATGGAGGAGATAAAATAGACATAGGCCTACTGTCTTTTCTACATTTAATATGTAGGCTACAAGGAAAATTAACTTTTGTAAGAAACATATTACACTTTTTTTGTAGTACCTTACAATAGTCATAAAAATACCAACTAATAGTTACTTTTCTCAGTAGAATTGATTACATTATCAAAGAAGAAGGTATGGCCCTTACCAAACAATTTTCCATTTCAATGTAGGCCCTACATTTTCAAAATTTTGATTTATAAGGCTTGTTCCCAATTACCCCAATTCCTTATTACCCCAATCTCCCCTAAGTGTTTAAAAAGTGCTAGACCTTTGAAGGAAAAGCCTCACCTATCTAAACCTTGACGTGTAGGCAGCCTAAAAAGGAATTTTGTTTAAAAACGCAATTTGCTACTAAAACAGCAAAAAGGACGACGACGACGACATTTTACCTTGAAAAGGACTCTCGTTTAAAATAGCAACGTTAAAGGTTCTTTGTTACTAAAACAGCAAAAGAAGACGACGAAGGACGACACTTTTATCACGGCGCGCCTTTAGGCCTTTCCAATCAAATCATTGGCCGTACACCTAATTTTGCACTAGTAATACGGCTAACCATACGATTATCCACGACCACGGATTTGACTGGTCAAATTAAAATTTGGTCAATTGACTTGACAGTCAAATGTAAAGAACCATAAATTTTATTTTACTAGGAAAACGCTAAAGTCCCGTCGCGTTGTTGAGCGAACACCGGTACGTGCAACACGACCCGAGTACGACATTCCCATAATGTTACATACCAATAAGTCTATAACGTCTTGACCGATTTAGCTGAAAATTTGTAAAATAGGAGAGAATGTTGTAGCCTACTTATTGACCCTGCAAAATTTCATAACGATCGGAACATTTTTATATATATATTTTTTTTATTATTTTTTTTTTATAGCCCTAACAAACGATCGGATTATGTTCAAAAACTATACAGCAACCCGCGGAACTCTTTCGGTTGGTATGGACAGTTTTTGATCAGTAGGTACTTTAGATTTAAAATAGCGACGTTTAAGGTTTTGTAGGTAGTACTATAGATTTAAAATAGCGACGTTGAAGGTTTTTGGATGAGCGAAGCAAAGACTTCAATTTCACCGACCCCCAAAAAAATTTAGCTCGTTTTTTTTTTTTTTTTTTTTTCTGTCTTGTTACCCTAATTATTGACCCTTAATTCATAATACCTTGCCTGAAAAATGTTTCGTTTCTTCTCTATGTTCTTTTAAAAATAACGTGAAGAAATGGCTCTTTGAAAAGGGATTAAATAACAATAATAATGCCCAATCTGTTCTAGCCTATTACTTGTCAACTTAGTCTCAAGGCTAAATTTTATTATAAAAATTCCTTTGTCTATCTCTTTAGTTTAGTTTAGTTTAGTTTAGTTTAGTTTAGTTTTAAGAATTTTACCATATAAATTGCTTCCTTGCATAAATATATTTTATTTTTATTTTATTTATTTCTTATTTTTTCATGTTGTACAAACTATGGTACTATTAATTTAAACTCTATCTTTGCTAACATCTTGTAATTGTTTTAAATTTAACATGTATTATAACTGCCCACACACGAGCACTGTGCTTATGTGGGCTTCTCTCGACTATTCTCTTCTCTTGTTTGTTTATGTACCAATTGTATTTATTTTCTTGAGAATAAAATTTTTTCTGAATCTGAATCTGAATCTGAATCTGAAAATCTCTACCGGGCAAACGGCATAATTATGCGATCTTGATGAAAATTTGACACGACCTTCGTTTTCTCTGAACTTAAGACTTGCCACGTTTTTGGGTACAATCGAAGAAATATTTCTCATGAATATCGTACTTTTACGATTTTTTTTCGATTTTTAGTGCGATATTTTCGTGCCATTTGGGCCAATTCTGACCAAACGGGTGGGACTACAACGTTCATATTTCACATGGACATTAAGGTAATGGTGATGTAGGCCTATTGCTTTCTGAATGAAAAAGTTGAAAAAGTTAGCCAGAATCGAGAGAAATAAAGCTTTTAATATACGTTTTTTGACTTTTTGTGCGATATTTTCGTGCCATTTGGGCCAATTCTGACCAAACGGGTGGGACTACAACGTTCATATTATACATGGACATTAAGGTTATGGTGATGTAGTACCTTTTGAAAGAAAATGTTGAAAAAGTTAGCCAGAATCCATAGAAATATAGCTTTTAATGTAAGATTTTTACGTTAAATAATAACAAATTAACAAGAAACAATAGAAACTTGACAACAATCACCTACAATGCGTCGGCAGAAAAACAAAGCTATTGCAAAAGTAAAGATATATCCCACGCAAACTAAAAACGTTAAAAAAGCTCATCCATCAACGCGGCGGGACTTTAGCGTTTTCCTAGTGTAGGTACACATAAAAAAACTGTCCATACCAACTGTTGCAACCCCACTTCACGCGAGTGATAAAAATATGAATATAATAATGTATACTTTGCATATTTTACTGAAAAGAACAATTATTTGAACTATGAAACATATATTTTTATTGAAACATCAAGCAAGAAAGACAATCTATTTTCATAAGTTAACTTTGATTTGCATATTGTCTGGTGGTTGTATTGTTTCTTCTTGTATTGTTTGTATGTGTTTCTGTTTCATTTTTTAGTTCTATGTTGTGTTCTATTTCAATGTCAATAGGCCTATAGCATGCAACGGTTATTTCTTTTTCATGTTCTTGTGGCGATCCATTCAGGACACCATACAACGACATTTCTCCCCCTCTTCAAGGGATGGACATGTGTCTAACTTTGGGTTCGGACAACCGTACTCTGCTATAAAACGAGAGCTCCTTGGAGGGCCTCGCCAGTGGTTCGGTTATGCCTGCCACTCGCAACATCTATCCTGTCTCTCTGTACATATTGTCACAATACACTATCCTAGTTAAACCTACGTCACTTGTTCTCATTGCTACGCCTTCACTATCTGCATCATCCTTCGTCAAGACCTCCGAGACGTCGAGAACTTCCAGACATGCCTCTTAAAGGTCTAGCATTCGAGACGTCGAGTTTATGCCTACTATAGGCTTAGTCGCGAGACGCCGAGCTCCCGAGCTTCTTATAGGCTCGCATAGCCCACAAAATAGGTGTTCTAGACACCAGTCTCCATTTTCCTGCGCAGCAGAAGTCCTTGCGGGTGAACATCTTGAACCCTTACTCCTATCTACTCCGCGGGTCAACCAACATCCTATCGGCCTGCGACACCAACAGAAAGAGTAGGCCTACCCAACCCGCATAGGTGGTCATGTACATGTGTGCACAATTTAAGGTCGATCAGAGAAACGGTGCGACCTGTACCGAAGCAGTAGGCTAGGCCTAACAGAAAAAAAAAAAAAAAAAAAAACAGACATTTGAGCCATAAGAGTCAAGTGGAGACACTCGCTACGCTCGCTCAATTAGACCTAGGCCTATATTTATAAAATGTTGTAGTGACAAAAGCTTTCTTTATTGGCCGTGTATAATCTTACGTTCGAACGTAAAAAGTACTGCAAATAAATCTTACGTTCAGTGCTTTCCCGCCGTTTACCCGCCAAACGTAAGAATTGTTTAGGCCTATTACGTTGTTATTACGTTCCAAACTTGTAAGAATAGAATATGCCTACTGGTGCGTTATTATTTTGTTGTAAATATACCCAAGAGTAGGGGCCCAACAAATTGGATAGGAATTATGAAAAATAAAGCCTCTAGACTCAACTTATTGAAGCAAAACTGCTGAGGAAAGTATGTATATTAGGGACACCATTGGATACACAAAGATTAGGGCCTACAACGAGGTAGGCTAGTGCCTGCCATCAGTTGCTGCTGCCGCTGTGCTAGGCTCAATTTATTGAAGCAAAACTGCTGGGGAAAGTATGTAGTAATTAGGGCCTAGGCCTACTACGAGATAGCAGAGATAGCAGAGATAGGCCTAGTGTAGGGCCTACTCTATTATCTGTGGCCTAGGGCCTAGTGCCTGCCGTCAGCTGCTGCAGCTGTGCGGCGTCCCGTTGAATGTGTGGGCGACTGCGTGGGCGTGTTAGTGTGGGGCTGTGGGCACTCTTACTTCTTGTAATATAAAATTGAACAAATCTCTCTTCACCATATCTCTTAACTATCTCCTCAACTTCCCGCGCATTCGCAAATCTATCGCCAATATTCAGATCCATCTCGTCAACACGTCGTGCTAACACACCAACTTCTCGTGGCAGATTGACAAAAATAAATATGGCCGACGAACCTCCAGCGTACGAGTTCGGAACTAGCACGCTCCGACCTCTTCGGCTCGGTCGGTAGCAAATAGTTCCTTGAACGTAAGAACAACTTTCAGCAAATTTTACGTTCGAACGTAAGATTATACACTTCGTTCTTTATTTAATGCTTGTTACAAGCATATTAGGCCTAAGTGGGATATCATCATCGTTTATGCTGTCATCAGTCCCTTCCTCAGATTTATCTTCGGCTTCCACAGCTGCACAGAAGCAAACCTTTTCCCCCGATGATGCACAGGCCTAGGCCTACCTAGGGCATGGCACTGTAAGCAGTCTTATTTCAGAACAAAGTCAAAAGTCGTTGGATAGCCCTACGCTCCAGGCCTAGGCCTAGTATATATATAGCAAGGCCTAGAGTGGTGAGAACCTAGAGAGGCTCTAGGTCTAAACTAGGGGCTAGGCCTGGGCTAGGTAGGGCCATTGAATTTGGAACGTAGGGCCTAGGCCGAGGCCCTCGTGATGGTACAGGCCAGCAACTGCATTGAGTGACGTCACGAGCGTAGGCCGACTGGCGAGTGGCCGTAGCATGGCGCGTATAGGAATAACACGACGCGGAACACAATTTTTGCCTGATATATTACAATTATTCATTTATGGTGCCCTCAATACATGCCGCAAGGTTAAGGTTAGTTTTATGGTACTGTTGGAACTTATTTGTTCCGCGTTTGCATCGTGTGACAGTGTAAAGCGGCACCTAAAGAGAAACTATATTGACGTTTTATTCTTCGTTTTAACCATCGATCTTTCACGTACGATATATTCGAATGATACGTATATTTAAAACATTTTGTTGAATTGCCAATTGTATAAATTGGATTATCTTGTATTCAAATAATGTCATAACATTAAAGTATAATCGGTCATATTCAGGCACTGCTCCACACTTTTTAGTTATTTGTACAGTGCAGATTATATTCAAAATTTAATAAGCCATTAGAATGTACGTGTATGGTATTACGACGCCTGCGAATAAAATGCCGTCAGTTGGTACATTTAGTAGAAACATTTTGGAATAATAGAAAAATTAGTTTTGTCACAGTCACATTGAAACGTCCATGGTTAGGGTATTACACTATTTGCACACGAAAATGTTATTATCACTCTCTAGGAATACACCGATGTAATACATTATACAAAATGCACTTGAGTTCACGCGGACTTTTAACTCTTCTGCCCGCACAAACGCGTACAAAATTCGGCTTGGAGAAGATGTTGACACAACTATGTCGAGACGGAACTAATTGAATCTGTATTGAAGACGAAATATACCTACCATAATAACTCATGTGTGTTCAGCGGAAAAAATTATTACTTGGAAATTGGAAATTAAAAATAGTCCTCAATGGACCTGATATACAATGCAAGCAACGCTGGACTAGGATTCTCAAAGGAATTTTGATTACAAATCTTACCTTACAGGAAGTGCAAACTTTTTCAAGTATGTGCACACAGCACAGTACTATGTTGTAAAGTATGTATTTGAAATAGACATGCATCAGATGGCCAGGAAGCCATGGAAAAAAATAAATTTGGGAGATGTTTTTTTAGCGCGCAATGCTACAGCATAGCGCGTAGAGCTGAGAGTCGGCCTACGCTTTGTGGGCGTCACAGCGAGGATCGGCAGCCAGATGCAGGCCTGGAGACGAAGCGATATATCTAGACGGCCTTGCTTAGGCCTCAGTGGGCGGAGCCGGAGAGGCTCCAGGCCTAGCTAGCCCTAGGCCTAGGGCTAGGGCTAGGCTAGGGCCTAGGCCTAGGCCTAGGATGCAAACTCTGCGTGGAATCTAGAAGGGCCTAGGCCTAGGCCTAGGCCTAGCCTACGCCTAGCCTAGCGTAGGTCTATTCCTTTCAAGATCATGCACTGAACCTCGTCCTCAAATCATTAAATTACACAGAAATAGGTTAGGCCCTAGGCCTAAGCCTACTTCGAGAAATTGGCTTGCCCTCTTGGCCTGCCTAGCCCCTAGGCCCTAGCGTCGGCGTACGCAGGCCTCCACAGGTGTTCTTCAAATGATGAAAATTAGAGCATCAAACCTGGGGGCCACAACTAAAATATAAATCAAACTCACCTCTCAAGTAAGATTTGCGAAATAACGTCTCAAATCCAACTTGTTCGATGCTACTTCTTAGTTCTGTCTGTACGGAACAAATACGGTGAGGAAATAGAAAATCACACTAAAAAACAGAATTGGTGAGGCCATCTTGATTCGTACATTCAATTACGTCACGAAAAAAAATCCACGACGACGAGTCGACGACCTATCAAAGAGATGTATGACAAGGGTCAGGCACACGCGGTAGATTTGAAAAACCGTATTTACTTATTTTATTTATTTAACATCTATCCTATTCAGTTAAAAAACTGATTTACAAAGGATTATAATATTATAATCATGTGCATAGTAGTTATTATTATGGATTATTCATTATCTCTCTCCAAAGAGGGGTTATTCTGGACAATGTATTATGAATTATGAAATTCATGAAAGTTTGAAACTGAAGAAATTTTGGAAAAACGATATTAAATTAACTAGGCCGCTTCGCGAACTTTTTAAGTTTTTAGTCGCGTTGATGGATGAGCTTTCTAAGTTTCTAGTCTGCGTAAGATCTCTTTACTTCTTCAAGTTACACTGCAAAATCATTTTTGTTAATTAGGATAATTTTTTATAAAGTAGAACTAATTGCTATGGAATTGTTGAATGTTAAATATCTATGGCCGAAGATTGCTTTTATGAACGCATTTTTT
>JAMZAV010009353.1:0-30225 GCA_024449915.1 Sweltsa coloradensis | reverse complement strand
ATTTATCAAAAAAACTACATTGTTTTGGTATACATCCAGCCACCATTAATGCAATCTAAAAAGCTGAATTTCAAAATTTTCGCCTGCGGCGCAATAGTTGGAGGGCTCCGCCCCCCAAACCCCCCGTGCTTGGTCCCTTTCCCACGAATTTACATGGAAGGCCGGTTTTTCCCGTGGTCAGAGTTGGCAACCCTACATGTAGGTGTTATAAGTCGAAGAATGTTTTAAAAAATCGTAAAAATCGTAAAATTGCGATTTTCATGAGAAACAATTTTTCGATCGCGCTTAAATTTCACACCAATATATAAATTCATAAAATTATGGTTCTGGGAAAGAATCATTACATTTGGATAGAGCATGTAGGTGTTATAAGTCGAAGAAATTTTTTAAAAATCAAAAAAAATCGTAAAATTGCGATTTTAAATAATTTTTTGATTGCGCTCAAACGTGGCAGTTCTTGGTTCAGAGATTTCGAAGGCCTCCATAAAATTTCATCGCAATTGGAGTATCGGTTCAGCCGGAATGCTGTGCTAACAGACACACAATAATACAAACAGAAAGAAAGAAAGAAGAAAAAAAATACGATTTTTTTCTCCAGTGTAGTGAAATGGAATCTTCGCTTTGCTCGCTACGCTCATCCAATAAATAAGACAATATTGTACGTTTCAAAATATTAATATTAAATTAAATTAGGCTATTCAAAATTGTATTTATTGAATCTCCGGTACAGTGAATCAAATAAAAATAAAATTTAAAATAAAATATGAACATGCATTTTTTTCCTGTGCAGAGAGGGGCTTCTTTAGCCATTGTTATTTCTTGCTATCCAGTCTAAAATGACTTCTTTCTCTGACCTGCTCATATCACTGGGCAGGGAGTCAATGTCATTCTGAAGTGTGGCGCACCTGAAAAGGTGTGCTCTGTCTTGGGATTCAAAATTACATAATTTAAAAGTAGCCGGTTTTGTGGTGATGTTGAATCTGTTCAGATGGTGTTACAGAACGTCATGGCCAGTTGCAAGTCGGAACTGGGCTGTATCAGTTTTACGAGACCAGTTTTTGTCTGGTCCTTTTTTGATCTGCTATCCCACCAAGATTTCATTGTTGCAGCCTCTTTATGCTGTTTTTTTAGACCTTTTCTTTGATCAAGCCAATCTCCCCAATTTAATATGGAAAGAAGTTTTGTTAGGAAGAAAAAAAGGAAGAAAAGAAAAACTGAATCATCAGATGATACCATTTGACCACTTCTTGCCTGGACTTTGTTCTTGATATCTATTCTGTAGGCCTATGTGTTATTTTTTTATTTTCTTCGATTTAAATGTGTAAATTTTACACTTAAAAACTGTTACTCTCTTAATAAAAAACGAATGTGGAACACTTCATATTTGTGTTTTATTCTTGACTGTCCTACATTTTTCGGATCGTCTGGTCAACATTTTTTTTTGTCTTTTGAAATTGTATTGCGTTTGATTGAGGTGAAATGAAAATGTGGTCCAAAGTATAATGTGTTTATTTAACTAGACTAGGGAAACGCGAAAGTCGTTAGACGAGTGAGCGAGTCATGTGTTGAGTAACCAGTAACATTCCATTTCCTCTCCCTACATAAGGCTGGGTCAAGCATGGTTCTTTCCTCCCTAGCCTATCATAGGCTAAGAGTGGTGCATTATGGCCTTGTACAGTTGATGCACTCTTATACCAACTTAACACAAAACCATATCATTTATACCTTATAATCAATCAACTTCAATGCAAATGTTCCCGGGTACCCAACACATAACTCGTTCATTCATCTGACAACGACTTTGGCGTTTTCCTAGTCTGTAGTTGACTAAGGCGCCTGTATACCCGGAATGTGGGAGACCTGGGTTCAAACAATGGTAGGGTTAGATTTTTTCATTTCTGGATTGTATTAAAAAATTATAGAACATGTTTTGAACTGCATATACAGAACTATGGAAAACATTGCTAGTATGAAATACGAGTAAAGATTGCAAGGTTTATTCAATCTCCCAGCGGAATTTCAAGTAACCTTGAGTTAGCAAGATTTTTTTTTGTTCACCGCCTGACATTAAAAAAATGATCGATACAAAATAAAAATAATTTCTTCAAGAACAAATCATTGTCGTTAAATTAAATCCTACACATTTTCAGACTATTTTTCTATTTATTATTTCTTGTAGGCCTACGTTTAAACCGCAACGGAATTTGCTCATTTTGTTAGCAGTTCTCAGTATACTGGTCACGGATGTCTGTTTACAATTTCAGCTCAATCTGTTTGGCCGTTCGGCCATTTGGCTTCGAACAAATACCCGTACGACTTGCGTTGTAAGACTCAGTCGCTGCGCTCCCTCGTCTCAAAAGTAGGCCTACATAAAACAAGTGACATAGTGACAACATTATTTATCATGGCCGTTATTGACAAATTATCTTGTCACCCAATATTGAAACTTACATTTTGCTGAATACCTTACTTGATTAGCCTATATTAACAATTTGCATTTTGTTATTAAAAGTTACGAATGCGTATTACATATATCATCTAGTATGTATTCTATTTTATTTCTTAAATAAGATCATATAATAATGTTATAATATAAATTATAATAATAACAATTAGGAAAATGTAAATGCCCAGGCTAGTGCAGTCTCACACAGATTCTGTATAAAATCTCCAGACTCAATTCTGATCAAATGCTCTAATAGATGAAAATACATCATTTAGAAAATGATCTGATTATTGAACCTCGAAAAAGAAACTTCATTCGAGGATCATAATATATGACACAATTGTTGATATTCATATTATCTACCACCTTTTAGCTAGTACTAATCATTTTTTTTAAAATTTAGGCAATGTTTGTTTATATTTAAGATTCATATCAACGAACTTACGATCAACGTCAACACTGACTGAGTGTGTCACGCCTTTATGCGATTGACTGCCCGCGTTACCGTCGTCCCTGTAATTCCCGCTTGCCCTCACCCGGTGATCGTGTTCAATACGTTCACTGTTGGCTCCACACCCGAGTTTTTCGCTTCCCGAATTAATCAGAATCTTCGGATTCGTTCCGCCATCTTTCGTTCCGCCATACATAGACCGGCAGATCTTGGCCGTGATCTCCTTCCAGACGATGTTGGTACTCGTGGCGGCCTAATGAGCGTCCTAGTTCGAAGATGTCGCTTTCCGTTTGTAATGTTATTCTCGTCGGCGCGTAGAGATTCAGACTCATTGACCGAGCAAACAGAACTGGGGCCCTGAAATAGCCAACGTCTATTAGTTTGCAGCGGTGCAGTTGGGAAGTCAATTCTCAATAGGGATGCAGGCAGTAATCGATGTTATCGTTTGATAATCGACATTTAGAGGTAGTCTACCTAAATTAATCGTTTTAGGCTTTTGTTGCTAAATCGGTAAAAATATATTTTAGAATGCACTTTAAACATAATGTTTTCCCATGCCCATTTAGAATTAGTTTAGCATTGTATTCAAATTTGAAGTGGCTAAATTTAATTGTATTAATTTTCAATCTAGGCTAGGTACCTGTCAAATGTAAAGCATGAATTCTCATTTGACGTTCCCTTGGAAATAAAAATATAACCTACAAATGATGAATTTGTTTATAATTGAAGACATTATGCATAATATTCAAAATAAAATGCTTTTTTTACGTTCCTTTATCAATATTCAATAATGTCATCGAGGTGCTTGATTTCTGGAAAAACTTGTCAAAATGTGTCATCTTGTGGAATAACGGACCTTTCACTCGGTTTGAAATTTATTAGTTTTAAATTATTTCAAGTTTTTGCGCTCAAAGATTAAATATATAATCGAAAAATCTAATTAGTCTGGCAAGATCTAATTACTCACAACCAATTTATACTCTAAATTTAATTCTGCAATAATTTATACGGGTTTCATTAACTCAAATAATTATTAAAATAAGGCTTTTGGGTAAATACTGAAGTTATTTTAGGGTCACCTTGTTTATGCAATAATAAGAAAATGTAGGAAAGTATCCTATTGTTTGATTTTTTTTTATGGAAGAAGATTGAAGATTAGTGCTGAAATATTTACTAATGAAAAAATACAAGTTTTTAACAACTGAAAAGAACAGTCCAGATGTTGATCAAACAATCATCATACGTTATAATATAACGTATTATTAGAACACGTATGGCAAATTAAGTACAGGTAAATGCCTACCTAGTTCTGATCAGAAACGACTAATTCAAGATTGATATGGTTAAAAACAAAAAAAGAATGATTATCAAATATTCAAAAGTTACAAAGTATTTTTATATAATAATTGATTTTGATCAAAGATCAAAGTACTCATCGTAGATGTACTGAGACAGCTTGACCCTCGGGTTGACGAGGAATGGACAAGATCCTCCAGCGGCCGACACTGGAGTTTGGGATAGGGAGGATCTCACACGTCCATAGGCTCGCCCGGACTCAAACTGGAGATATGCTCGGACAGCATCTACGAGGTGTAGCCCTCTGACCTGGTGCGGTCACCAAAGCCCATGAATAGAAACGCCCCTCAGGAATCGACTGAATAACTGCTGCTGGGTTCCACTTTTCTCGAACTGTTTATACTACTCCGATATCGCAAAAGTTATCTTCGTAATGATGACCTTGCATTCATCACTACCCCGTGCTTACGTCACAGCGCTCCACGATTGTCCGCTATAAAATCTACACTCGTCACGACTCACGTTTCGGTTTGGTGTACGAAACAATCCACTGTCTCAAATCAGACGCGTTTTTGTTTTCTATCAAGTTCACTAGTCCGCGTGAGATCGCTTGCTCTACCCGCGATCACCTCGTGCGGTCACTCCTGACTGAATATGTGCTTCACTCGCACGCAAACACTCTCTGATTATTGTTCTCCACTAACTCCAACTCGAAATAATAATCAACCACTAGCACGGTCCACTAAGAATCCCAACTCACTTCCAAAGTCACTTCCAAAGTCCACGCACTGTTCTTTAACATCCGGTGCAAAATCGAATCTTGCAACTGCGACTATCTCGCCTGTACTTGGTTCGATTGTTCCTCAGTAGGGTGCGACGAGTTACGACTTCGCCCACAACTCGCAGATCAAAATCGATTCGAAAAAGCAAAAGGGCCGACACCTACACTTTTGGCGCAAAGTACATAGTTACAATAAAAGGGGAAAAATTCTCGCTATCGCGAATTTTTGTATTCCCAAACAAAGGATATGTTCTTCACCTCTTCAATATCCTGACGCTTTTTTGACACTAAATTGGTCACAAAGACGCTCTACACATTCCAAACCTTACCCACGCTTTTTGCCGCGACTTCCCAAAATCCTTAAATTCGCCAAATAAATCCCGATCGGAGGCGCTTAGATCCCTATTAAAATCACAAACCTTTTCTTTAGGCTCGCTCTCGAAGGAAAAACTTCCTGATCCTGTTATCTCAAACGCGTCGGTTTTGAACCCACGAGCGGACTGGCTAGCTGGGTCACGCCCGCCTAATGCTCTGTAAATATTATTGGTTCATACGGGGAAACCCACGGGACGGATTTTTATTTTATAGCTAAAACACTCGGACCGTGTTATTTCTGCAGGCTCTCACCTGGCTAAGGTTTTATTCTCTACAAAAACTGAAAATTTGACGTGGGGAGCAACTCTCCCCACCTTGTCGTTCATCCCCGGGCCCAGAAAAAAGTGAAAGTCCCGGAGCAAGGCACATGACGTTACCACCCGGCCCCAAGAAAACCCCTTTTGACCCTTTTATCTCAATGAAAAGTATGGAGAGGGCGTCTTTAGGTTTTTGGGAACCCCAAAAGCCAACGCTATTCTAGACCCGCGCGACCAAACGTTTAAATATTATAGGGGGAAAAGACATGGTATTTACTAGATTAATAAATTTTTTTATATTACGTATTTAAGGAATTACAGATAATGCTATAAACCGTTTTTTCTGGGCTAGTGAAGTAAGGGTTTCCCCTTTTTGGCTCGGGGTTGCCCTCTGTTGATAAAGAAAAGCAACAGGTTCAGGCCATGCCAGCAATATCGTTTTGGTCTTTGTTTTGTGTGCACGAAAAAAAAAATTATTGGGCCCTTAGGCTTTGTTTATTTTTTTTATATATTTAATTTTTCCCCTAAATAAATTTTTCATTTTATAGTGCATTTAAGTACTTTTAAAAATTTGCTGATTATATTTTTTTTTGTTTGGGGCTCTAGTAATGCAATTTTGCTATTTGAGACAATGAGTGGGAGGATAAACAATAAAGGGACTTTTTTAAGAAAAAATGCTTACCCTTAGTTGCAGCAAAACCTGGAAATTGGAGTAGAGGAGGAGAGTCAGATGCAGGGGGGGAGAGATGAGATTCCTCAGGAGCACAGTGGGGAAAACGAGAAAGGGGTGAAAAAGAAACAGGAAAATTTCTAAGTGTAGGATAGGAAAGGACAAAGGGTTTAGATTTGGAGGGAAAATTTAAACAAATGGGGGAAAAAAAGGATGCCCAAGAAAATGTATAAAAGAAAGGGTTTAAGAAGGAAGAAAAGATTTGGGGGGGCCAGGAAAAGATGGAAGGACATCATAGCAGGAGACTTGGAGCAAGAGGAAAAAGCTGTGGGGATGTGGGAAGAGATACAAATTTTGGGGGGGATAGAAAGAAGTGGAAAAATTTTGGGAAATTTGGGGCAAAACCCAAACGACCCCGCCAGAAGCAGGAAACGGCGATGGATAAAAGATAGATGCCTTTGCGGGGTTCAACCCCTCCCCGAAGTACACAAAAGCTTCCTGTGGACTGCTCTGAAAATTGATGCTAAAATAAATTTCCTATCCTATAAATACAATCATAGCCCACTCTTAAAATCTCCCTACCGTTTTTGAAGGGGTGGGGGGAAAACTGCTGTCAAAGGTGGGGCCCGGGGGTGGGTTTTATTGGTTTTTCCCCGTCTTCGGGGTTTATCTTTTCCCCCACATTGGGATAGTGATACTGGTGGTATACTCAGACAGGTATGCCAAATAATACAATTACTACCCAAAACCCGGGACTTCCCCCGATGTGCAACATAAATCTGGAACTTAAAAAACCCCCCAGGAATCAATCACTTTAGAGTAACTCGCAAGCAGAAATCATCTCATGTGGACAAATCAGGGATTAGGGGAATTCCCAGTTTCCGGGGGCACTTTTGTTGCATTAGTGCTTTTGAACGTTAAAAACCGTTAGGCCAAATGCGTTTTTAAGCCCAATCCTCCGTGTATGTCTGCTTTAATTTAGCCCTTTTTTTTAGTATTGCATTTTTTTTATGGGGGATGAGTGAAAAAGTACTTTCTGAAGAAATAAGTTTACTCTCAACCCAGCCAAAATCACTCCCAGCTTTCAAGCTAGCAAGTAGGATTTTTAAAGTGTATTAAAATTGGGTAGCCTACCCCCGGTTTCTGTTTGGGCTACATACGTAGGCTACATGAATCCAAACATTACTACCAGAATCCTTTATGAAGGATTCGAATCTTGTTTGGGTACGTTTTTGTTTCATCGAATAACATCAACAAACTATAACTTTGCAAGTTCGATCGAATGACAACATGTTGGGAAAAGTACGCCCAATTTGAGTTAGTACAATTAATTTGAAGTGTTGGGTTGTTTTCCTGGCTATGGTAGGCATACTACGTTTCCATTCGTATAAATGTTCAATGTTTGTGGCACTCAAGAAAGTCACAATTTACTAGTTTTGTTTAATTTTAATAGCTAGGGCCTACAACTCTTCGTTAGTAAATTTGCAATGTTTTATTCATCGATAATGATTGTCGAAAACAAACTATGATGGAAAATCTCTCAACTACCAGCAAATTTTAACCTCTAGGCCTACATCATGTTAGTGCAACTGACTCAAGTAGGTGTCATGCCGTTGGTCTGTCAGAAGTGACGTTTCAATTTGTGATTTGCAAGTTGTAAGAATTTGTGGTTTAGTCGTAAGAAAGATAAAATCTTCTATCTTACTTATGACTATGACTAGGTAAACCATATGACTAAACCTTGTGACCATGTGTGAACCTAATTTTTTACACTTTGACACAGGCTCATTTTGGGTAGGCTATAGGCCTATGCTCTAGCTTCTGTCAACGGCCTTGCAATAATTGAGTTAATACAGTTATCTTACCCGTTGATCGTCTGCCCCATGATATGGACTCATTTTGATTGTTCTTGTACGAGTAAGTTGTTTAATATTGTGTTGAGCAATTAGTAGACGTATACATTTTGAAAGTTTGTATCATAACACATTCATAATAACAATAAGAAATAAACAATGGATTGGACTTGTACTTAACTCACTGCCTCCAAGATATTTCCACTAGTTACCTCTTCCCTGGACTGCGATTCTATAACTCTGACGGAGTTGGACCCAGGCGTTTTCTACCGTAATCGACTCGGTTGTAAGTGATCGACCCACTTGAGGTCGATATCGTTGCGATATAATCCGTGACAACCGAGTCCGACTCGGTATATTTGTATAAAATGGTGGATGATAAGCCTTGGCCTACACGTAAACACAACCAGATTTTTAACTTTATCAAACGAATAACAATAGTATGCGTCAAAGAAAACCTACCTTTAGTAAGGGCCTACCCCTAAAAGTCCCGTGCGTTCCCTTTTTTAATGAAATTATACCATTTAAATCCAATTTCTCCCGATTGGAAATAATACACACATCTATGTCATTTCGAATATTTGACAACTGACTGCGAATTATTTGTTCACATTTGACCGTCCACGGCCATGTAAATCATACCTTTCGACCTCGACCAACAACAAGCGGAACGATTACTGTACTACAGAGTCGGTCCCGTGACAGAGTTGAACCCGTGAAGTTACTGAATAGGGGCCCAGGCTAGAGTACCTGGATTTTGTCGGCACACCGCCTTAAAAATGTAGCGTTCCCACCGTCCAAAAGTATGTAACAGGATGTAGTCAAATTACATGTCAAGCCTTTTAATATATTCCTATAGTTTGCCTGAGGCATAAGCCTACACCTAATAATAATAACATTCATTTAAAATATTTTTCAAAGACAAATACACGATTAAAAATAATAAAAAACAATCATAATTACAATAATCATGATTAGAAGATCAGCTTGAGACTCTGGACATAGTTGGATAAAGTCATCGAACTAAGATGGTCAGGTTTCTTGTCTTGAAACTGCATCTTCGCAGGGATCTTGCAACTCATCAAATCGTCAAGATTTTTGAATGATACCCTTGAAGACATATTTAAATTCCGGTCAGCATTTTGTTCCTTGCCCATACTTGTATTGGGCTAATTATTGATGGTATTCCAACATTTTTCACTTGGTTCACCACCTGTTGAGTCCTTTCCGGTAGGACGAACTTTGAGCTGTGGTTTCCATTATCAAGGCTAGATGTTCTTCGATCATCGGGATCTGTCTCGCCCGTACAGTACTCGTACTCGTGGTTTTATCCCCTTGACTGGTGTGATGACGCTCTGTTTAGCGCATACGCCACCGACGGACAGTCGTGAAGCGCTTCCACTGGCACTCTCTTACATGCTCATCTTAGCAAATATCACCATGTACCGGTACATAAACAGATAATTTTACTATCTTTCTATTCTGAATGTCTTACACCGGACACGTGTTCCACATATATATTTCAAGACTACTTGATAGTTTTGCTGACCATTTTCTTCCTCATTGATGTAGCAGATCTCTTATTTAAACCTAAGGCACGCTATACTCGTACATTTTCTTGGTCCTATCCCCCAAGACTGCCGACTATAAAAGCATCCACTGTGGTAGAGTACCCTTCCGATTCAAATACCTTAGCAGTCTCCCGGTATTTTTCCTCTATACGTAGTCGTGCTGCAATGAACGCATTTGGGTCATTCTCAAATGGACAATAATAATAATAAATAATAATAATTAATTCATAGCAATTATCATAAAAGTTTGTCCCGACTGGGGTTCGAACCCAGAACCTCCGGCTTAACGTGCCATAGCTCTACCGATTGAGCTACCGGGACCACAGAACAAACCTTTACTTTACTGCTATTTGTTGCGACTGTTGACTTCCATGACGTAAATCCAACAAAAGACTGCAATGTAGCTCTCAAATCTGAAAAGATCACATAAGTAAATCCAATCACATCTCATCTCCATGAGTTGGGTAGTATGAATATAAGGTTTTTATAAAATCGAGAAAAATATCGTAAAAGTACGATTTCTATGAGAAATATTTCTTTAAATATCCTTAAAATCGAACATATCTAATTTTAATGATTTCAAAACGTTCCCATAAAGTTTCATCAAGGTTAGAGTAGCCGTTGCCCGGTTGCGAGCCAAATGTCACGAAAATATCGCATTAAAAATCGTTAAAAAAATCGTAAAAGTACAATATTCATGAGAAATATTTCTTCGATTGTACCAAAAAACGTGGCAAGTCCAAGTTCAGAGATTAGAAGGTCCCTCCAATTTCATCAAGATCGCATGCCGTTTGCCTCCTTATCGACGAGGTTCCCAAGATCACGGGCCCACTGCCTTTGCGAGGATTTTGCTAGGAATTGTCTAGGAACCAATGAATTTGAAAAGCGGTGTGCCGAGATATATTTCTATTCGCTCTACGTATCTAAAGATAAAGCGGCGTTATCTCCGACTGTCTATGTGTACAGTGTTGTTTGTTGTCCAGTCACTGGGGCGTCAATGAATGGCCAATCAATTGAAAGAAGTTTTAAGAAAAAAATCTGCCGTAACTACGAGGGTAGTAAAAAGTTTTATGGTTTTAATTCCCACGTGGGGGCTGATGGCCGTGACATCCGCCTTTGTGCTTAATTAGGTATCTCAACAGTCCCTGGCCAAGTAAGCCCAAAATGATGAACAGGTTTGGGGACAAGGCGACTTTTAACCGGGAAATTTTAATCCCTTATGTAGTTTTTATAACGCGGCATTTCTTTTAATCTAGACATCTAAACGATAACACGACTGACAGGAGCACGGGGAGCGGTCTCTAGCTTTCCTTTTGGTGTGCGCCCAACTACGCGTGACGTCAGGGGTACTTCACACTATTTTTTTCGGTTTGTCTTTTGGCAGGAACCCAGATTAAAATTTTCTTTACGCCCATAATACAAACCCGGGAAAAAAAAAAAAAAAATTTTTGGTTTGTTAACGAGGCTTTTCCTTGACTCTCCCGGGAAAAATTAGTCAGGGTTTTTTTTTTTTTTTTTTTGAGTCTCGCCTAACTTTTTAAGGAGGCCGGACGAGTTAAAATTTTTGACCATCCGCAAGTTCGTTCTCAAGAATGCCATTATTTTGGGGAAAAAATCTTTTCAAAAGTTAAAAAAGTACATTAAAGTTAACAAAATTTTTTTTTTTAAAACTAAACGGCGACAAAATCGAAAACCCAAACATTAAATGCCCGCGGTCACATTTTTTAATTTTTTTTTGATCCGATAATAGTGTAGATGGAAATTACATTAAACAAAGTGCCTTTACCGGCAACGGAAACGCGGAGTTTTTTTGGGGTCATGTAGCTTCAAACGGGGTTCGGATCGAGTTAAAATTTTGACCACCGAAAGTTCTTTCTCGATTGAAGCCATTGTTTTGTGCAAAATCGTTCAAAAATTTAAAAAGTTACTTTAAATTTAATCGAAAGTTTTTTTCAAATAAACGGCGACAAAATTGAGGTGGAAAATCTTTTAGAATTTCCGTCTGGTCACAAATTTTAAATTTTTTATTTTGATCGAAAAGTAGTGAAAATGGAAATACATTAAACAAAAAAAAACTTTGCCATGGCAAGGAAAGACGCGCAAATTTTCTAAGCCTGCCCCCTAAAAGTAATCAAAATATTTTTCGGGAAGCAGTCTATTTTTTTTGTCACCAAAGAGTTAAATATTTTTCCAAGGAGTCAAGGTCATCTAGAGGGCGGTGGATTTATCCAAAAGAAACGTTTACACAGGGGTTTTTACCCAAATACCTTGGAAATAATAAAAATTTGGGAAACAGGCCTGTGGACAGGAAGTCGCATTTTTTTAAAATTTTAAAAAAAATGGGCAATGGGGGTTTCTAGTTTTAAGCACGTGCTCGCTTATCAACGCGCCAATGAGGTTTCCTATTTATAGTTTATCTTTGTTTTCGGGGATGAAGGTAGTTCCCCTATTGTGATGTATGAAATTAAAAAAAGATAGGATGCTCTAGTGTAGCACTAAAAAGTGTTTGCAGGGCCAAATAAGGCAAAAGACGGGCCCAAAAAGTAAAAACTTTATGTAATCAAATAAATTTAAAGACATACATTTTCTTTAGAGATAACCAAAAAATTTAAAATTTTTTTGCATATTTCGAGTTTTAAAATTGTTGCCATTTTGTTTTTGGGTTTTAAAAATTACCAAAATTTTGCATAAATTTTTATATTTTTTTATGTTGTACGTACTTATAAAGAACATAAAAAAGTCCAAAATTGTATTTTCATTTTTAAAAACCCGGGTAGGAGGCGTGCTTTTACTTTTGGATGAGGTAGAGAGGAAAGCGGACTTCAATTCACGGCCCCCCTCAAAGTTTTAGCTCCAATTTTTTTTTGTTTGTTTGTTTTTTTTGTCTGTTTTTTTGCACGACCCCGGGCAAAGGCATATCGATCTTAATAAAAATTTAGGGGGCCCTTCAAAATTGAACTTAGACGTGCCACTTTTTTTGGGTACAACCAAGAAATTTTTCTAAAAAATATTGTACTTGAACGTTTTTTTTTGTTTTTTAGTGCGATATTTTCGACTCATTTGGGCCGTTTTTGACCAAAGGGTAGGGCTACAACTTTATATTTCACAGGGCATTAAGATTATGGTGGTAGTACCTTTGAAAAAAAAATTTGAAAAAGTTAGCCAAAAACCCTAGAAAAAAAGGTTTTAATTTGGTTTTTTCGTTTTAAAAGTGCTATTTTTCACATTTGGGCCGATTCGACCAAACAGGTGGGGCACAACGTTCAATTTCACAGGGACTTTAAGGGTTTATATGGTGATGAAGTCCCTTTTGAAAGAAAAAGTTAAAAAAGTTAGAAAGAATCCATAGAAAAAAGTTTTAATATGATTTTTTAAGGTAATTAAAATAAAAATTTAAAAGAACAATGAAATTTGACACAATACCTACAAACTTTACAATACTTGAAAAGGAAAAGGGTCCCTCGCAAACTAAAAATTTACGTCATCCATCAACGCGGGGGGATTTTAGCGTTTTCCTGTTATGAAGTTTGTTTGCGGGAAGATCCCCTTTGATCTATTTTTTATGAAAATTGGAACTTGAAATTAATAAAAAAATTTAAAAAAAATTTTTACCCAGAGACGCCCCCACTCAGTCACAGAATGTTTCCCAGGGGGGGGACATACTTTTTTTTTAAACCGCCCAAAAACCAAGCCAACCCATCGACGAGAAACCTAGAGATGTGCTTTTTTAAGTGGGAAACATGTAATCAAGGGCATGATTCCACCCCGGACAGCACCAGATAAACAAGGCTGATTGGGAATCCCCTTTGGAATTTATCATGGCCTCTTGCTAGGAGGTCCAAATCACCTTTTAAAAAATTCCTAAGACAAGAACTGATGATATCAGAAAAACAATCAAAGATAAAAAACTTCCCGTGGGGAAACGAAACCTGGCCTTCTGCTTTGGAACAAAACCAAACCCACAATGTTCTATTCATTTTACTTGTTGGTGGCGTTATTGTAAATAAAGAAGCATTTTTGGATTGGTATTGGTGGATGTGGTAACAAAAATTTTTTTAGCATAATTTTTTTTTTTCAAAGTTTAATTTGGTACTACACTTTATTTCTATTTCAAAAATTTTACATTTAAATTTTTAATTTTTTATTGGCTTAATAACCCCGTTGGTATTTTAAAACCAATGAAAAAGTTTAAAAAAGTAATGAGACTACAAAACGCCGTTGGGTTTCGGTGTTTAAAATTATTAAATAATTTATAAGAATAAAAAAAAAACTTGTAGATACTACCCAAAGGGAAAAAAATGTGAGCAAAATATTTGTATCAGGTTTTTTTGGATAAGACATTTTTTTTGAACAATTTATTTTTTTTGGATTAAGGCGCGTCAACGTTTGGTCATAATGCCCCACTCTAGCCTAAGGGGGGTGGGGAGGAGGGGCCCTGCTGGCAGAACCCCCATGGGTAAGGGGAGGAAGAGGGGTTTTTAAAGTCCGGGCGTCTGTCTTTTTTCATCGTTCGTTGTGTCATTGTCATCGTCGCCGGGGAATCGTCAAGGAAGGGGGGAAGGCCCCGACGAGATTTCCAGAGCTCGCCTTAGTTTCGGGGAGTAAGAAACCCCCTCTTACTAGCTTTTTGCGGGGGGACTTTTTTTCTTGAAACGCCTTTTTACGATTAGCGAGCCATGTCTGGCCCCTTCTACCAGGGGCCCCGACGGGGGGTTTTTTGAACAGGGGTTTCAAGTTTTAGGGCTATATCGACAAGTGTTTTCGTGGGAAAAAATAGGGGGAATAGAAATGGCGTTACTGGACCTTTAAAATAGGGGCGGTGTTCTTTTGGAAATTTTTGTTTTCCCGGGTTTAGGGCCCAAATTTTAGGCCAATAATATTGGCGGCCTTTTAGCCCCCAAAAAGGGGAACATTTGTGTAATAGGGGGGAAATGGCAACCAGGGTTTTATGAGTTTTTTTTTTTTCCCGGGCTTAAATTTTTACAGTACAAAAAATTAACCCAAAAACGCAATACATGCGTCTTTTAAATCCATGATGGGACATTTACCTGATTATTAGCAAAAAAGTAAGCTCTAACAGGCCTTGTAAATGAAAAAACATAATATGCAAAAGGGCTTTTCATTGATAGTGTATTATGCCCGATTTACACATTTTAGCATGGTTAGTAGCGCGGGTAATACTCCAAAAAAAAATTTTTTATTTGATCTTTGTCATGTGAAAAAAGCTGTAAGAGTAATAGATTATATTTATATTAGATTAAATTTATTAAGTTCAGTTTTGAGTCATCAATCGGTCACCAAAATTTACAACAAAACCACATTTCTGCACTAGTGCAGGGCATGACAAAACAACAACAACCTTTGGGATTTTCTTATGCCTCTTTTAATTTGAGACTTTTTAGGCAAGGGTCTACAACTCTTTCATCCAAACCTTCCAAAAATCTTGGGCACAGAACCCAAAAAAGGGGTGTTTTTCCCAAACCGTGTTACATTTGTGAAGATATCTTCATACTATGACTTTTTACCCCTAAATGGTGCAAAATAATCTTTTTATTTAGGTATCCCCAAACCGGTTTACCTGAGGAGGCTACAAAATTTAAAAGGGGACACATGAAGAAAACATTTTAAAACATTTTAAAATTTTTTACCTTGCATGCCTTAGTTTTACAAAATGATGCTATTTTTTAATTTAACATAGGGAGATAAAAAAGATCATCAATATTTATAATTACAAACAAGGGTGAAGAACAAATGTTTTTGGATTCACTAGGGGCGTATATGAGAAAAGCACTACGGTTTCTGGAAGTCCTATTTTAAAGAGTACCGCCAGTATCAAAGACAACTGCATTAAAAAGGGATCTTAGGAATTTTTTATTTAAAAAGAAAATTTTCGTATTTAAGTTTTTGGGGGGACGACACTAAATAGTAAGAAAGTTAGCTAATTCAAGCTATATAATTTGAATTTATGTTTTTTGTTTTTGTTCCCAATGAAGCTTTAAGTATCTTTAAAGCTAAAAAAAATATGGCTTGGAAAAATAAGTTTATTTTTCATAAATTATAGAGACCTTATTTTAAATATAAGGTAATACATAAAAATATATTATATTTTTAAATTTTAACTTAACAGTGTATTTTTAGTGTGAATTATCAATTATTTGTATTGTTGTAAAAGGGTTTTTGTGTTATTAATGTTATTGGGGTAGATAGGATCCAACAGCTTTAAATTCCCCAAAAATGATGGTGTGCTGAAATTTTTTCTAATTCATTTCCTTTTTCCCTTTCTCTCTTTGAGTGACAGACCCCGGTCAAAAAGGTCCTTGGTTTTGTACTATTTAGTCTATATTTTTCAAAAAATTCAGCAGCCCCCATACTTTTTTAAGGTAAGCTGTTGGATCCCCATCTCACACCAATAAACTCCGCCCATGGCATTCTATCTTCATTCTCATACCTTGTTATTAAAGTGTTTGTTTTGTATTTTTTATTAGAATAAACATCAACAAGTCTTAGCTTTTTAAAAGTGGTTGTTTAAATCTTTTCTTTTTTAACATGAGTGGCATAATAAAATATATGCAGGATTTTATACAATAAATAAAATTAGTTCTAAAAATAGTCCGATCGTTGATTTGATGTACAAGTCCCTAGCGGTCCAGATTTCTGAACGGCGGCTGGGTTTTTGGGCGGGTGCATTGAAGTCAGCTCACCTCCTGGGCGTCTGATGAAACTAGAATTCTATTTTAAAAAAGTTTCAATTTTTTTAACATAATTTTTTGTTTTAGCATTTATTCTAATTCCTAATTTTTTACGATTGGGGGAAACAATCCTGATTTGTGGCAAAAGTATTCGACCAACAATGTTTAAACAACGTAGAATTAGAGTACAATCCTGTTAAAATAAAATAAAAAAATAAAAATAATAATAATAATAATAAAATAATAATAATAATAATAATAATAATCTTTGAGTGAACAAGACCTCGTGTCAAAACGGTCACATTGTGTTTTGTACATATTTATGTCTATACCCCAACATTGTTGGGGTTACAAGCTAGTCACGCTCGAGATAAGTTGCTGGTTAAATTTCTATTGCCGCTGAAATACAAGCATTCCATCTCAAATTTTGACTGCATCTTGATCTACTAGTGACGTACTACAAGTGACATTGAAGGGAAGTATTAGTTTTTAGTATTTATACCATTATTTTGTAGTTTTATATCGTTGTCTAGACCTAGGCTGTAAATTGCATTGAAACAGTTGAATTTTGTTAATTTTTGACAGTTAGTGGTAGGCATATATTCATTTAGAGGCATTATTTGTAACTTCAGCAAGGTAATATATCTAAAATAGTATAATATTTAGCATTTTACGTAAGCACCGTTAATTATTTTGCAGAATCGAGAAGATTGAAGTCTTCTAAATTCGTCAAATAAGAAAAGATTTATCAAAACGAAAAGGCAAGGAGGTTGAGAAGCGAAGACCTCATCACCGCCCTGAAATTGATGAATCATTGAGAAAAGTGTTTTTCATTCTTTTTAAGTGCATTGACTTTATAAACAATAACAAATAATAGGTGACTTTGACAGATAGTAGAATAATTTATCTAGAACAAGGAAAATAGGGAATTACAGACGATGGATGTTTCTGTAATGGAATCATTACAGACCACCAAAGCTGGAAAAATGAGACAGCGCATCAAATGGACAGAAGATATGAACATTTGTGTGATGCGTAGCTATTATAGGGTAACGTTATTAGAGACTGTTTTAATAGGTTATCGACAAGAGCTCCATAGGGAGTTTGTTCGTGAATATCCATTTTTAGAAGTAAGTGAACAGAGAATAGCTGACCAAAGAAGAATTATAGTTAAAAATAAAATGTTACCAGTAAACATATTAAATAGAATAAAACGCGAAGTGAAGAACGAACTACAAGCGCATCAAGATGATAACGGCAATACATCAGCAGAGGACAGCGAAGAAGAAGACCACTTCATACCAGAGCTACTAGAACTACCAGAAATACCGGTATTGCCATACCTGCAAGAACTTTCAAATCTACCAGACACACCAGAACGTCCAGACCACTAGTAATACCAAACCACCAAGAGATCAAATACCCAGAACAACTAGACTGATCAAACACAAGAGTATAATATGCATAACGCAATAGAAAAACACCTACATGACCAATCTAAAGAACATCCTAGCGTAGCATTACAACAGCCATGGGGGTCGAGTTTGCTCACATACAACCCAAACAAAGACCATACTACCTAAACCCAAGCATTCCAAGGAATGAAGACAGCGTACACTAATGAAACACACATATTTTATCAGATTACACACAGACGAACTATCATTTGCATACGTTCATGCTGCAATTTATTGTGCCGCTGTATCCGCCCCCCGCAGTGGTTAGATATTTGGCTTAAAGGTAAAATCTGCAACATCTTCAAATACCAAAACAGAGAAGAAAAGTGACGAATGAAAGCGACTAGTTGGGGGGGAGAATCGTTGAGCTTAGAAGATATCGGTCGACTGGAACAATACCGAATGGTAATCGTCTAAAAAATGTATAAGATACTGCCAAATTATTTGAAAGATTCAGGTTCACGCAAAGCATGAACACTAACGAATTCATTCACGAATATTTGGATACACTTAAACAAAAAGTACGTGCTTCTAGCTAAAGAGATTGAAAGATATAAAAATGTAGTAGTGAAAGAACAAAACCGAATGTTTAAAAGAAAAGTAAAAACAGTTTTACCAACAACTATCTAGTACCGAAGAAATAACTAGGAAATGGGAACCACCAACTAAGACAGAGATGAAGAGTTTGGACAGGATTGGGTAACCCCGTAAGCACATCAACCAGGATCACAATGGATTCAAGATGAAATAGCTAGGATGAGCGATATTAATGAGATGATATTCGAGGTATAACTATTGATGAATTTAAGTCGACAATCATGCTACACCTCGCTGAAAGCACCAGGAATGATAATATTCAAAATTTTGGTATAAGAATTCAATACTACTCACAATCAAATTAGAAAATGTCTCACGAGTTTTATAAATGGAGGTTAAAGAAATACCGAATTCCCTTACTGAAGGGTAACCTTTCTCAACCAAAGTACAATGACACGAAGGAACTCCAGTAAATATCGGCCAATTTACATGTCTACCAACTATATATAAATATTGACATTCATGCTACAAATAAAGTATATTAATCATTGCGAAGAACACAATATCATGCCGAGGACAAAAAGGATGCTGTATACTCACAGTGATGTAAAAGAACAACTTATTTTGACTCTACTGTAATGAATCAGGCACACAATAAGAAAAGGATATTCACGTAAACTACTTGACTACAAGAAGTCCTTTTGACTCAACACAACACACATGCCCTTATTCAGATTTTAACAATATTAAAATCAACCCAGTAATTTGTAAACTTTTTGAAGACCGTACTGGAGACATGGAAGAACAACATTACCTAAAACTAAATATGAAAAACCAGCAGATAACTAACAGATCCAATTACAAATTAAACGTGGCATTTTCAAGGTGACTCATTAAGTGCATTATGGTTTTGTCCTGTCTTAAACCCACTGTCACATATGCTTAAACGAATCGACATACGTATTTAAAATTAAGGACCATAATGTGGGTATGTTCAACACAATTTTCCCACCTATTCTACATGGATGACCTAAAGTTGTATACTCAAATTTTGCTCACTAAACAGTCTAGTCAATACAACATTAGAATTTAGTCAAGATATTTGCATTGGAGTTTGAGGTAGACAAAGTAGACGCTACATATCGAAAAGGGTAAGGTCCACAAGGCGACCGATTTCCAGCTAGATTGATGGAACTGGATTGGAATAATGGACGATAACGATGTATAAAATATTTAGGATTCTCACAGCTGCCAGAATTGAACATAAAGTTATGCAAGCAAAATTGATAGATACATACCAGACACGACTAAATTCGATCCTCAAGACGCAACTAAACGTAAAACAAGATCACAGATAAATACATATGCTGTACCAGTACTGACATATTCATTTCGATCATTAATGTACGCAGACAGACATCCACGCGTTGGAATATTAACTCGTACTACACTTACAAACACAGAATACATCCTCCTAAATCAGGCATGAGAGATTGACACTTCCAAGAGAAAAGGAGAGGGGCCTAATTGATCTGACAACTTATATTTATAACAAATAGACATTTTAAGAAATACTTTTTTACAAGAAGCAACCACTCACACTGCATAGGGCTGTGGTGCTAGCTGACAAATCATTAACTCACTCAATCTGCAACGAAAATGTCACGTCTACAAGGGAAACGCCAATAACTACGCTCACAAAGAGTTACGTCTCTCAGAAAGACCCTACACAAGAGACGTATGATGACTACACAAAGGTCACGTAGATATTAAAGCATCAATAGGGGTTAAACAACGGGAACTATTTGGAGGAACAGAAGGTTTTTTATGATGGCTATTCACGACAGAGTGATTGCGAACGACAATTATAAAAAATTACGTAAGACAGATGCGACAGTAAACGATCATGTAGAAATGGAGTGCAAAAGGGTGAAACAATCGAAACATTCAATATCCGGTGCAAAGTCAATATGTCAAACAGATTACCTCTACAGACATAACCAAGTAGCTACATTATTCATCAAAAACTAGCAATCAAGTAATCACCTCATTGGACAACACACACTACCTTACTACACATACAAACCGAGAAGTAACCTAGATAGTAAAGATTACAAATTATATTAAGACCGCACAGTTATAACAGACCAAACGATAACATCCACAACCAACCGGATTTAATAATAATTGGACAAGAAGAAACAAGAAACACCCTTATCGACTTGCTATCCCAATGTGCCAATAACGTCTCGACCACGTGGAAGAAAAAAAATTTACAAGTATAGTGAACTTGCAATTGAGTCAACGAAAATGTTGGAAACAGAAAAGGTAATACAATCCATTCATGATATCAGCCAACGGCATCATAACCGAAGAAGCTACATTAAAGCATTAAACAACTAGATCTCCACCAATGTATACATCGAGACTCAAAAGGCCGTAATAACTCAACAGTGTCGAATAGTTCGTAATTTCTAAACTAAGAATGATACTCGAGATTTCGAGACAGCTTCCATCCTGACATGGTTTTCGTGGTTCCCATAGTCCGAAGAGCAAATGCTAGATGGCGAACGAGAAATCGGCCACGACCGTACCAGCAGAAAGAAACATCATCTACAAACATAGTACAATTTATAAATGACTTATTTTAGTTAGAGTTAAGACAAAGTATAATGTATGTAATAGTACACATGGAAGTCTTGACGTAAGTTCCGTACAAAATGTAGCCCGGTTTTTAAATCCGAGTTTGTATGAAAATACATCCAATAAAATAATAGATAATAAAAGGATGGCGACGAGAAATCGGCCACCCGTACACAGCAAAAAGAAAAAACATCACTACAAACCAATTTTAAAAATTTATAAAGACTTATTTAGTTTAGAGTTAAGAAAAAAGTAAAATGATGTAAAAGGTACACATGGAAGTATTTGAGTAAGTCCGTGAACATTTTAGCTCGGTTTTTAAACCGAGTTTGTATGAAATACATCCAAAAAATAAAAATAATAATAATAAAAATTTAAATAATTTTTATAAATAAAATAAAAATAATAATAATAATAATAAAAAAATAATTTAAAATAATAATAATAATAATAATAAAAAAAAGAATAATATAATAAGAATATAATAAAATAAGAATAATATCTAGGTACCGTTAAGGGCCCGCACCCAAAAAAGCCGCGGTGCGCTACACACTAAAGCCCCTTTATCGCAAGCAGAGTTTAGGGTGATTCGAGGTGTCAAAAAGCCGTCATGAAACGTGATGTGAATTTAAAAAACTTCAAAAACCCCGGGGATTTAAGTACTACAAACATCCCAAATTTTGGTTTTGGGGTACGACCCATTCCTTCTTGGTAAAAAAATGGCTTGAAACATGCTCAAAATCACTTTAAGGTGTTAGCTACACTGCTAGCTACTGCTACTACGGTCAAATTCGTCAGTTTCAATCGGCCCACGATTCTGACCAAATGGGTGGGGGTACAAGGTTCATTTTTTACATGTACATTAAGGTAATAGGGGTTTATATAGGGTCTTTTGAAAGAAAAAGTTGTAAAAATTTGCTGGAAGCTTCCAAATAAAGGTTTCAATATAAGCCTTATACAAGAATATAATCAACAAGTAACTATATAGTTACTTGACAATGATCGACTACATTGTTTACAAAAAGCAAGTCTTTGGACCACTGGATATTTTACATCCTATTGTTAATTGGTAATACCATAAAATTTAAAATCAACTTTGATAAAATTATTATTTTTTAATTTTTAAACAAATAATTTTGCCAATGGAACTTGAAAAAGTAATGAGATCACACACAAAAACAAAAACTTGTAAAACTACAGCCAAACCTTACACACTCAAAAGTAATGAGATTTTAAAAAAAAGGCCAAGCTCATCTCCCCTTCCACATTTGCGCATTCTTAATTCATAAACGTACAGTGTTCCGTAAAACATCCTAGAAAAGCTTGGCAAAATAGAATTTTGCATGACCATTACATTAAAATTATTTAGAAAAACAGAATTTTGGAAGAACTATTATTTTTTAAATTAATATAGTAGTTGCAAATTCTATTTTTGCCCAGCTTTTCAAGAATGCTGTTACGGGACACTGTACGTTATGAATTGAGAATGCGCAAATGTGGAAGGGTAGATGAGCTTGGCCTTTTTTTAGATCTCATTTCTTTTGATTGTGTAAGGTTTGGCTGTATTTTACAAGTTTTTGTTATGTGTGGGTATAACCTTCTCCTAAGAGAGAGAGTGAAATAATATCTTTTAAAATAATCTCTAAACTATTTGTGGGTATTATCGTAGACCAACAAATTGCATCATTATTAGTCAATGTAATTATGTGATTTTATTCATTAAGATACCGTTTTTATTACTAGCTTCAAAAGTGGGTTAAAACGACGTGCATAACCGACTTGTGTTTTCACTGACAACTGGTGGGCCAGCATAATTGTTTAGTTGCAGTGGCGCTCGGGGGTTTAAAATAGGGAGGGCGCAATATATTTGAATGGACTTGCGTGGACTACAAGGGGTCCGGGCAAAGCCCCAGCCGCCGGAGGCGAATTTTTTTTTGGCATATATTTAGCTCCAAGGGCAGCCTTTACAGCAATTTGAGCAAGGGATAACTATACCCATAACACAAAAATATTTTCGATATTTTATTTATTTATTTTGTTTATTTTTTAACTTTGTTGCGCCCCCTGAGAGCTTGCGCCCCCAGGCTAGAGCCTAATTTTTTATCGTGGGAAACCCGTTATAGGGTGCAATTAGCCCCCTCAGGTGAACTAGGTAAGTGCGGATAGGAAATTGTGAAGGGATGTCCGAGGGCTGTTTAAAGAGGGATCAATCCATAGCATTCGCCTTAATGACTGAGGACAACCTCCGGAAAACCTTCAGTCAGGATTGCCGGTCTCGACGGGATTCGAACCCGGGACCTCCCGAATCAGAGTCCCAGCGTTTAGCACCCGAGCCAAAACTGTCGGTGCTAGAGCCTAGTTAGCTAATGGTTTTAATACGGGCCTGGGCACAAATCAGTTATCATTTGAAAATGGTAATTTGTCTATATTTTTCGGGTCGGGCTTCGTAACTTAACTGTTTATATTTTAAATACCTCACCTCATTCATTTTCTGGTAATACTGTTCACTGTTCACAACCTCACAAACCACACATAATTATAAATGCTGCCAAAGATAACACAACACACGCGCACAACGCAGCGCGTAACGTGCTCTCCTTACAACAGCTCTGGGCGTACTAAAATCTTGCCCATCCTGCCGGAGTTCCAACGCTTATTGCGAAGCAAAGATTCGGCTATTTCTGAATAAAACTGACTGCGCAGGCGCAACCTGGGCGCAACTTCGTCTAGCCCGTTAAAAGGCTCATTCGAGTCAAGCGTTGTTTGCTTTTTTCCTTACCGCGCGGGCGTTCACATTGAAATACAAACTATTTGATTTTATTGTAAATGTGTACCACGACGTCTACAACTCGTAAATGTGAGTAATTGTTGGCGGGAAAGTAGGAAGGGCACATGCCCCAAATGCCCTTATGGTAGAGCCGCCTCTTTTTAGTTGTCAACCTTAGCACCTGAAGGCCCGCAAGATATAGGTGGTCTTCTTGATTAAAGTTTTGAGGTTTAAAATAGACCTCCCCACAGCTGGGCGGGGCGTTTTAAGTGCCTTGATAACCGACGTGTGTTTTTACGCATGACGCGATTTCCCCAGAAACGTGCGTTTCTCTGTCTCCGCTATGAAGGGCCTATAGGAAATTTAGTCGGGAGCCTTCCAATGTAAATCGGAGTTTTCTGTAGGAATTAGGCCCTACTGCAACTCCGACGTCCATGCTAAAATTTTTCTGCAAAACTCTGTGCGACGGTGAGTTTGTTTTTTATTCACAATCAGCAATTAGTGAGGCTCTTACATACACCAAACACTTTTCTTTATAGTTAAATCAATCCAAAAATTAAAAAATCCATCTCAGCGGGAATAAACCCGGTTCCAATTTGGGCCCCGGGGTGGGCCCTGCTTTACCCCTAAGCTACCGAGACGGTTAGCCTATACAACTGTGTTGGTGCATTGTAGATCTGAACACGATTATTGAAATGAGCGCGCGAAGACTTCAATTTCATGACCCCAAAAAATTGCTTGGGTGTTATATATATATTTTTTGTCTGTTTGTTCGCGCTCCGATAAAACCCGGCATACCCCCGATCTGATGAAAATTGCAGGGGACCTTGAAACCCTCTGAACTTAAACCACGTTTTGGTACATCAATAAATTTTTCCCTTATGGATTATCGACTTTTAGATTTAAAAAAATTTAATGAGACATTTTCGTGATATTTGGAAACAGCTATCATCTTGATGAAACTTATGGTAAGTTTAAATCACTAAAATTATATGTTGATTTTGAGAAATTTGAAGAATATTTCTCCATAGAAATCGACTTTTACAATTTTTTCCGGTTTTAATAAATTTTTCGTGCATTTTGCGTCTATTCTGACCAAACGGTGGGGCTTCAATGTCATATCTTACATGCATTGAGAATTGTTAGCGATGTAGTGCCTTATGAAAAAAAAGTTGAAAAATTTGGTCAAAATCATTGGATCAAGTTTTATTATAAGCCTTTTACAGGTGTATAAATTAACAAGTAACATCAAGTAACTATAGAAAAAGAATGAGATCCCCCTTAAAAACGTAAACCCTTGGACAGAAATATTTTAAAAAAAGCTCATCCATCAACGCGACTGGGAAAAGCGTTCGCGAAGCGGCCTAGAAATCTTAATGAATTTAAATCAGGTTCAGTTCAAAGGAAGCAGAATCGTTGCAGTACTGTTCCAATTATTCAGATCTACATGAAAACGTTAAGTCCCGCCGCGTTGTGGTGAGCGCAATTGGTGAATTGAGTGCCTGTGTTTGCGGATTTTCCTGTTGTTCTGTGAAAAATCAGACTTTGTTGAAATTTTTTAAATTAAATAAATTAAATAAAAAATTAAACTTAATTTTTTTTATTAATCGTAATTATAAAAAATTAAAATCGTAATATGAAATTTTCATGAAATAATTATTCGATGCGCACAATTTTACACGAATATATTAAATTCTTAAAATTAAGGTTCTGTGAAAAATCATTATAATCGGATAAAGCATGTAGATGTCATAAGCCAGGAAATTTAAAAATCGAAAATTGCGATTTCCATGAGAAATAATTATTTGATTACGCTCAAATTTACACGAATATATAAATTTATAAAATTAAGGTTTACAACGGATAAAGCATTGGGAGTTAAAAGTCGAAGAAATTTTTTTAAATAAAAAAAAAAAATCTTTTTAAAATTGCGATTTTCATGAAAAATTTTTTTTTTTGTTTGGCTCAAAAAGTGGCATTTTTATTTTCAGAGATTTCGAAGGCCCCCAAAAAATTTTCACCGAAAACGGAGTATCGGTTTAGCCGGAAATGTTTTAAAAAAAAAAAAAAAAAAAAAAAAAAAAAAACTTTCGGATTTTTTTCTCCAGTGTAGTAAAATGGAATCTTCGCTTCGCTCGCTACGCTCATAAAACAATGAACCAAAATTCAGTTGTTATGAAGTTTTAAACCGTCTTTGGTTTCTTAGGGGTAAAGCCCCCCAACGGCAATTTAGAGTCTGGGGTTTGAACCCGCTGAGAGGATTTTTTAATTTCGGATTATTTACATAAAAACAATTAACTACGGAAGGGTTCCCGACAAAGAAAATTTATAAAAAACTTTTTTCCCTTATGTCGGTTTTTGTTTTTGGTGGGTATATACCACAGTTCTGATTGGTCAGTTTCTGCGTGTGGCGCCTGTGGACGCCGGTCACACTGAAGCCGCCGATCACGCCTGGGGACCGGCTCACACCGACATGCCCCCGATCGCGCCTGTGGACGCCCGGGTCACGCCCACAGACTGGCTGTGTAGCGCGAGGCTTGGCAGCCGGAACACACTCCATATGAATAGGGTTACCCGAAAGGCGATTAACTTCTCGTGTGTAGTGAACTATGTATTTACCAACAATAACAAAAAAAATTTAAACAATGCAGTATAAAAAAATAATTAATTTTTTATATTGATTTAATTCAAAGTCTAACACAAAAAAAAGTTATGTTTTTGTTATATTTAATGTTTAAGATTTTTTGGACCCGGGTATTAATAGTTTTTCAGTTTTCAGGGGAGTTTTAAAATTTGGGTATTAGACCCACTCAACACTCAATTGTAACACTTGGAACTTGACATCGAAAGCTTTTTTTTTTTTGTTTTACGTGGGACTAAGGCTTTTCAAACAAAGAGTGGGGATGATGATATAAAGGGACGATTCCAAAAAAAACATGCCTTCTGTGAATTAAAACCCACGTTTTCGGAAGAGCCATACATTTCGACCGAGCCCTAATCGTATGTCCCACAGCGGATGGCTCAAAAGATAGATTTTAAACTGTAAAAAAATTTTAAAACCGTTTAGATTATTAAATAGAGTTAGCTGAAATAGTCCCCAAAATGTTTATTTTATTTTTAAGTAATGTATCCTTACTTAAATTTAAATTTAAAAAATTTAAGAAAGGGCGGGGTTTAAAGAAAAGCTATGAAAAAGGCTAAAAGGGTCACTGTTAATAGAATAAATTAGTAAAAATAAATAATTTTTTAAATTAGAGTCTACCCACACATCACATAACTAGTTTTCAGTGGGGGCATTTTTTTAAAAAAGCCGACCAAGCCAACCCTGTTGCACCGACCCCAGACGAGCGGAACAATGACCAATTTGAGCCCGGATATTTAAGTGGGGAAACACCGACATCAAGCTGGACACAATTCCCAAAACCCGTGGACGCCCCAGAATCAACAAGGCAAATTTCGGAAGAACGGAAAAAACCTTTAGGATGTATTATTGTCTCTTTGCAAGGACACATTCACTTTCCTAAGCGAATTGTGGTTCAAGTCCCATCAAATTTAAAATGTTCCACTTATAGGGGATTCCAACCCTAGGGTTGTGCATGGAAAAACAGAGACTAACCACAACCAAAAGCCACAAAACATAGACGGGTTTAAAATTCTTTATAAAAAAAAAAAAAAAAATTGCGCAACCAATCCAGGGGGGTGAGACTTGACGGTACTGAATTTCCCACGGGGTTTTTTGAATAACTGTTTCTTCTATGAAAAAAACAATTAAAAACATTGGGTAGATCGTTTTTCGTTTGCGTTTTTGGGAATCTTTCCGGATTGCGTCTGTGGAAAGGGATTTTACCATTTTTTACCCAAGGAAGCTTCTTTAAAAAAACCCCACGCCATGATTATGAAAGAAACTAGCCCCCGATATTTAAAAGGCAGTGAGTTTTTGTGCAGCCGTGTTTTGTTTTTTATTTGTTACAAAAAAAATAAAAATTTAAGGTATTTTGTTAATTACTAGTTTAAATAAACAATAATGGAAACAAAGTATTGTGCAACAATAAACAACTATAAAGAGTCAACAAGTGTACTGGGACCAAACAAAAAAAAAAAATTTCCCGGTATTTAAGAAAAATATAATGCTATGTTATCAAAAAAAAAAATGGGGGATATCATTTTTTACAAATTTACGACTGTGGGAAGGTTTCCGTCAACCAAATAGCAAGGGATCAAAGATTGTCAAGTCTGCCGATTGTCGGAATACGCACGGAAAAAACCAAAACCACGTAGATTTTGGTCGAGTTCACCCCCCAGTATTCAATATTTCTGCATTTTCTTTGTTTCGGTTATGTGTAGTATAATATTAATATCATTTGATTGATTTTCCCCGTGGGTTTACACATCTGAGGATAAAAATGATAAAAAATATGTAAAAAAAATGTAAAATACAGCACAAAACTTTTGTTTTAACCCAAGTTTGCTACGTGGGAAATATAAGGCTACTTTCCTATGGGGTGGGTTTTCCCCAAGTTGAAACTTTTTGTAGTTCATGGGTGTAATGCACAATTTCCCGGGTAACAAGAAAGTTTAATCTCATGTTAACAAACGACTTCGCACCAATAAAGTTTCCCCTTTCCCCGGAACAAGACTGGGAACTTCCCCAATTTTTTAACTTTCCGTAAATTTTCCCCTTGGAACTTACCGGAACCAAGGAAATCAAGATGATCAGCTGTTGAGGTTTATATGCAAGTAATATGCAAAAAAAATTTAAAAAAAAAATATGTGAATATCAAAATAACCAAATATAATTTACACACTTTTTATTTGTTTAAAAATAAATAATAAATAAAAAATAAATTGTTTTTAGAGTCTACCCACTCTTTTAATAAACTGATTTTCAGGGGGAGACAGTAAATCAAACGACTAAGCCCAAACCCCGTAGGGTCCCGCCCCAACAACGAGTGAGCGTAACCCAAACCAAATTTATATTTTTAAAAAAAAAAAATTTTGGGGAAACCCCTCCGGAAACAAAACCCCTTAAATTTTTTTTTTGGGGGTCCAAAAAAAAACCTTTCAAACCCCAAAAAAGAAATTTTTAAAAATAAATTAAAAAATTTGCGAGGGGGCCCTTTTATTGCATTGGAAGCAGATACGCCAACCCAACCAACGAGCCACTCCCGCCGGTTTACTCACGGCGTTGTGCATCGAACCCTTAAATTAGGTCTTCTCGTTCCCGGGAAAATTGCATTACCTCAAGTGTTGTCACACCGGCGGCCCGACAGAAGATATACTTAACTCAATTTGGTTAGTGGGGAAACTTTGTACCCAGGAAATTGATTAATTTAATAAAATTTCAGAAATTAAATATTATTTTGAATCACGGTACCGGTTTTTGAAAGTTCCGGTTCCAAAAAGAAAAAATTTTAAAAATTTAAATATAATAATTTGCTTTTCCATTTTTGACTTGGGGTATTTAGAAAAAGTCTTTTGCTACGCACGAAAAAATTTTTAAATATTTTTTGATTTGGACATTTTTTAGAGCTTTTTGTTATTATTATCACTTTGCCTTGGTTAGCAATTGATTGTTTATTTATTTTTTGACAAATTATCAAACAAATTGGAAAGGGGGATAAGGAACGATGATTGGCGTATGGACACCAGCAGAATCCCACCCCCAAAGAAAACTGCATAAACTGATACTGGCAAAAAAAGGAGAAATCGTGAAATACTGAATATCAACGTATGTTCTAAAAGAGAAATGCTTTTTAATATACTGGTTTGGGGGTGCTTAAAAAGGGAAATATTATATTAAGAGATTATGAGCGAAGCATTTATCTTGACCCCTAGGGCCTTTCACTTAAATGGACTGTCGGTCTGGATCCAAAAAGTAATAAATGGTTAGCATTCTCGATCAAGTGCATTTCCGAAAATGTGTACCACAGAGAGTCAGCGCTCTGGAGTGCACTACCTATGAAATAAAAAAAACCTTTTTCGGTAGGTTCGAGTTTAAAGTGGTGTAAAATGATAATTAAAAAATCCCAGTTTTATTTTGCCCAGGATTCTTTTGGGTCCCAACCCAAAGTCACTTGCAATTGCGAGCAGCGAGAAGAATTTTAGTGGGTTGTCAAGTGACAGTAAAAAATTGTTGTAGGCCTACTTACGAGGGAAAAATCGATAATGGTTATACAATAACTGGGCGTTTTAGTGGTAGTTATTTAGGAAAAAGAAACTTTTAAAGGGGGGGGGGGTAAAAGTTTGAAAAAAATTCCAAAAAAAAGGGGGGGTGGGGGGGAAAAAATTTTTGGGGGGGTCACCCACCCCAAAAAACCCCCCCCCTCTCTTTTTTGGGCCCCCCCCCCCCCCCTTTTCCCAAAAAACCCCCAATAAAAACCTTTTGGGTTTGGGGTTTTAATTTTTTTCAAGTGGGGAAAAAAGGGGGGTTTT